>JAOYMZ010007866.1:0-22111 GCA_025802335.1 Pinguicula primuliflora
AACTTGAACATATGATCTCCTATGTATAAGCTTTCTAACGATGTGCCCAATTCCGTCAACGGACAATCCTAGTGGCCAGAATTAAAACTGCATGTATAAAATCATGTCACCGGAACCCGCCCATATTTAATAGGTCAACCCTTATTTGACTAATCTAATGATGTTTCATAGTTATAAAACATATTGTACACTTAATATTTTTTTATTTTTATACGTAAATATTAAAGTTCTATTTATGATTACTATCATAAGATAGATTCGTGGTATACAAGTATGTTTGAATAAAGTCATGAAGTGGATTTACTGCACACATAATGGAGAATTTTGGTTAGTCAAAAGTGTTGTGTGCAAATCTTCCATTACATATGAGTTGGAGACACGTTTTGTTTTGCCCCTAGTGTAATGTCTGGCCTGGCTGGGGGATGGGCACGTGAGAAGAGAGTAGGGGGATGCAAGTTGGATAACTTAACAAACCTAGTCCAATTAAATCAATTAATGGGTCTCTATCCATGCCTTGACTTGAGCCCCACCCATACGATCTTGTTTGTTCAAATACGGGTCCAATAATATCAGGGCCACACCCACTATTTTAGAAAGTATTGGGCGCGACGTAGACAGTTAGATGCAGATTAACTTCTAGGCGGTCTAGACACCCGATAGATGGCATTTGGGCAGGATGGAGGACTACAAGTCATCGTCTATGCAACTTATGCGACTGTCATCTCAAACATAGTACGTTCGCCGGAACCAGAAGGTTAAACTCAGCAGCTAAAGAGAGTTAAGGCAAATTCCGTCACTCCCGTACCTTGAGCATCCTCTTAGTACGTTTTTGAGAAAACCCTGGCACCGGAAGCAAGCTGGCGAGAAAAAAGATGGCCAATCAAACCTATTTTATTTCTCGATTCAATAGAAGTCCCACAAATAACGAGAGATATGGAAAAAGCAGAGTGGATTGTGAATCCACCACGCGCGGGTTCAATCCCCGTCGTTCGCCGAGACATAGAGAAAACTTAGAAGATACACATGAAAAACCTCTCAAACTAGAGAGCACAACCCAAGTCTCACAGGATTTTGATAAATAACACGAAAACCAAAGCCATGAAAGTGGCACGTCCTCTCACAAGAGGTGGGGCCCATCCACCCACCCATGTGTGTGTGTGTGTGCGCTTAGGCATATTCATACAAATTCCGTGCCAAATTTCGTGGCATATATCACTATCCAGTCTCACATCTCTCTCTTCTTCTCTCAACTCAGCCTCTCTTTCTTTTCTGCCTCTTTCTCAGCCATGGGATTTTTCTTGTATGTTTATTCACTTGTTTGAGGTTACATTTATACACAATTCTTCATGATCCCCATGATTTGCATAATCCCATGATTGAAAGGATTTAGTTAAGGAAGGATTATCACTCAATATTCTTTCCTTAATTACATCCAATTTCCTAACACTCTCCCTCAAGTCGGGTGTCGGATATCCAATGCCCAACTTGGATAATACATCTTGGAAGACTCGATCGCTCACGGCTTTGGTCAGAATATCAGCTAGCTGCTCCTCCGCACATAGGGAAGTGTTATGCATCCGTCTTTAAGTTTCTCTTTGATAAAATAGCGGTCCACCTCTACATGTTTAGTTCGATCATGTTGGACTGGGTTCTGAGCAATCTGAATGGCTGCCCGATTATCACACCGTAGTGGGCACGCCTGAGATGGTGCGAAACCCAACTCTGTCATCAACTTCCTTATCCACGAGACTTCTGCCACACCTCGAGCTACTCAACAAAATTTGGCCTCAGCACTCGATAACGCAACTACCTTTTGCTTCTTACTCCTCCACATGACTAGATTTCTGCCAACAAAAGTGAAATATCCAGAGGTAGAGCGATGATCAACTGGATTGCTTGCCAAATCAGCATCGGTATAGGCCTCAATCCTCAAATGTCAATTTCTTCGAAATAGGAGCCCTGTATCGGGGGACCCCTTCAAGTACCTTACTATCCTTAGAGCTGTATCCATATGATCCTTCTGGGGATTGTGCATGAACTGGCTCACAACCCCCACACAACATACGCAATATCTGGCCAAGTATGTGCTAGGTAGATCAGTTTTCCCACTAAGTGCTGATAGCTTGCTTTGTCTGTGCTCTCGGCTTTTTCCTTAATTCTGAGATCATGATTCACTGCCATCGGAGTGTCGACTCCCTTGCACTCTAGTAGTCCCATTTCCGCTAATAGATCCAGGATGTACTTCTTCTGTGAAATATAGATCCCCTGTTGTGAACGGGTCACCTCAATACCAAGAAAATACTTGAGCATCCCCGGATCTTTCATTTCAAACTCATTGAAGAGATTTCCCCTCAAGTTTTCGATCTCTTCTATGTTGTATCCGATAACGATCATGTCATCAACATATATGATCAAAGACGTGAGCCCCCGAGTTCGACGCTTCAGGAACAAAGTGTGATCAGAGTTGCTCTGCAGATATCCATACTTCTTCATAGCTAATGTGAACCATCCAAACCAGGCCCTGGGGGACTGTTTCAAACCATATAGAGATTTCCTCAGCCTACACACTTTATCAGCACCAAAATCATCAGAAAACCCGGGTGGACCCTCCATATATACTTCTTCACTCAGATCTCCATGTAGAAAGGCATTCTTCACGTCGAACTGATGTAGATGCCAATCTAGATTTGCTGCAATCGAGAACAAAATTCGAACTGTATCCAACTTTACTACCGGAGAGAATGTCTCGGAGTAATCAATCGCATATGTCTGAGTGTATCCTTTTGCGACAAGTCGAGCCTTATATCTTTCAATAGATCCATCTACTTTTCTCTTCACTATATAAATCCACTTACAGTCCACTGGTCTCTTCCCTTTGGGCATCTGACATATCTCCCAGGTCTCATTTTTCTTTAAGGCACTTATCTCTTCTTTCATAGCTTTCCTCCACTCAGGTCTCCCCATAGCCTCTATCTCGTTTCGAGGCACCTCATCAACATATAGTGCAATAGTGAAAGCGCGAGCAGTTTTAGTAAGACTCCCCCAGACCAAATCAACAATCGGATATTGCTTCGTCTTTGGGTCATGATCCGGAGTATACTTCTTTGGCTTCACTCCCCGAGTAGTCCTCTGAAGAAGAGCATACTTGGGCATCCCCGGGTCGGTTCCTGCAACATGGTCAGCCATAGAATCCACAGAGTATAGGGTCTCAGAGGGGTGGTGTTTACCTGAATATCCGTAGGAGGAGACATTTGAGATGGTCCTTCCTGGTCTGGTCATCCAGTGTCCATGTCATTCGAGGGCGGTCTACTTGACTCGTGAGATGGCACTGGTGCGTGAGGCACATGTATGGATATAGGGACAGATGATGTGGCTGGTACGTGAGACACATGAGATGCAAGCTTCGGAGGATCGAAGTCTGGGTTTGGCGCGGGAGGCGCATGCATCGACTGTGGCAGGCTGTAAGATGTCAACCAATCAAGAGAGTCGAATGTCACCGGATCCTCCCCCTGACTCCTTGATTGGTTAGAGGAGAGATAGTAGTACTCAGTTTTGACAAAGTTACAGTCCATGGTAGTAAGGAGACGTCTACTCGGGGGGTGATAACAGCGATAACCCTTTTGTGAGCCCCCATAGCCCACAAAAATACATTTCTCTGCACACGCGTCAAATTTCGACCTGTTGATTTTTAGAACATGGACATAAACTGTGCACCCAAACACACAAGGGAGATAAAGACATAGATGGTGGAATATAGGAAAAATCAGTTAATGCTTGAATGGGTGTTCAAAAATCCAAACTTTGTATGGGTAGGCAATTAACAAAAAAAACGATGTTGCTACAGCTTCGGGCCAAAAAGGAGATAGCACATGAGACTCAATCATCAATGCACGAGTAATCTCAAGAAGAAATCAATTTTTTCTTTCTGCTACACCATTTTATTGTGGGGAATAGGGACACGAAGTCTAGTGCAGCATACCTTTTTCAGAACAAAAAGTTTTCATCTGGTGATTCACGAATTCACCCCCATTATCAGACCGAATAATTTGAATTTTTGTATGAAACTGAGTAAACACCATGTTGTAAAATTGAACAAATTTATCAAAGACATTTGATTTGTTTTTCAAAAAATAAACCCACGTCATGCGAGTGCAATCGTCGATAAAAAGGACAAAATACCAAAGGCCATGACCCCCAAGTACAGGTGCAGAACCCCGAACATCAGAGTGGACTAATGAAAATAAGTGCGGAACACGAGTATGCTTCGAAACAAATGATTATTTGTGGCTTTTGGCCAAAACACAAGTTTCACAATGGAAAGGAAATCTAGAAAGCTGAGGAAATAACCGACGGAGATATGAGTGAGATGGGTGTCCCAATCGACGATGCCACAGCCAACTCTGAGAATCAGGTGACTCACGAGTCAAGAGCATCCGTCCTTTGGGAGCCACTTCATCCACATAGTACAGGCCATCCCGTTCAGTTCCACAACCAATTATCTTCTCTGAACGGATATCCTGTAAAATGCAGAAGGTAGGATACATTAGAACCACACAGTTCAACTCCTTCGAAATATGACTGATAGATAATAGTTTATATGATAATGATGGCATATAGAGACACTTGGATAATCGAATCGATGGAGATATTTCAATAACTCCGGCACTTTTTACTGGAACATAAGTCCCACTCGCCGTCTGCATCACCTTTTTCGAGGTTTTCTGCATTTCAACAATATCAGATATACCATGAGTAATAGTATCGGTGGCTCCACAATCAAAAATCCACTCTGGATTTTTCTTAGAAGTCAATTTTCTCATCACATGGGCTTGCGGACTTTTGGGCCCAAACTGGGCACCCTTTTTATTGGGCCAACTTCTGAAAAAACTGCAAAATTAATTCTGCTTGGCCCAGTTTCTTTAGGCCCATTTCATGTAAATCTGTTCGGCCCATTCCCTGCAGAAAAATTAGTTTCTGGCCCAATATCATACATATCATCATTCTGACCGAAACACCCCTGAGGGAAAAAACGCACTTGTATAAACTGTGAGGGCTGTTTAGTAATTTCATTGCCACTTTCCTTTTATCACTACCTGGGCCTCGGGTTGGAGTGTAGTGCACTCGGGTTTCAACATGTTTGATACGGATACCTTCTTCTCGCCGATTCTGGCCGTGACCAAGGTTGACGTTCGCGACCTCCTCCGCCAAATTTTCCTCCGGAGTTCTGTGGCTACCGCCTGTAACGGCAACGCGGCCACCTCTCCTTCCAAAACCAGTGCGACCACCGCCTCTTCTTCCGTCGCGGTTCGCCCCTGGGTAACCCTTCAATTTATAGCATCTCTTTTACCAGTGGCCTACAGTTTGACAGTAATCACAAAAGGGTCGTCGATAGGATGATTCGTCAGAGTATCCCGCGGATCCTGATAGATGATCTCCAGAATTCTGCAAGTTTTCTGGTAAGTGGCTGAAGTGTGGTCCTTTCAATTTTTTCTGGTCGTGACCCGTATGTAACCAATCCAGTCCCAATCTTGCCCGATGATAGAATAATCGATCCGCTGGAGGCCATCGTGCTAGTCAATTTCCAGATTTGGCTCTGTGCAGCTTCCCGTCGAATTATTGCGTACGCAACGTCGACTGAGGGCAAAGGGGACTCTTTTAGAATATCCCTCGTCACTGCTTCATAACTAGGTTGGAGTCCGGCCAGAAATTTGAATAGCTGATGTTCAGCTTGAATCAGATTGTAACGATCCATATCTTCGATGCATTTCATCGGATTTGGTCGTCTGCGATCGATTTCGGTCCATAAGGAATTGCATAGGGAGTAATACTCCTCCAATTGCAATGATCCCTGCACAATTCGATCAGATTTAGTGACTAAATCAAAAATTTGCAGACTGTCTTCACCTGAGTTGAATATTCTTGCGAGAATTTTCCAGAGCTCGTATGAATTCGGGTAGTAGATAAATTGATTCACCAGTTGTTTATCAATGGATTTGGTGATCCATTGAAAGACCTGTGTATCCTTTTTCCTCCACTCCTTGTAGCCTGGATCTATTTTGGGTGGTTCCATGGCTTCGCGGTGATGAACTCCAAACAATCCTTGCCGATTATGGCTAATTCCATCATACGAGCCCATAGAACATAATTGTTCGTGTCTAATTTTGCATCGATGATGACAGAGGCTTCTTCATCCTCCTTGGTTGATTTGGCAGACGTCTGAGATGCCATGAATTCATTGAACTGTTGAGATAGAAAGTTTCTTACTTCAGTTTGTGGGATTGTGAGGTCTGTACTTGTTGTACTTGTTGATTTTCCCCCACGACTTCAACGGCTTTGAGTTTGCCGGAAATCTACCTGCGGTAGATTATGAGAAAGGTTCTAAACCTGCTCTGATACCATGTAAAAAAGAAGAACACGAAATTTATGTGGTTCGGCAATTGCTTACGTCCACGGGGGGATTTTTCTTGTATGTTTATTCACATTGTTTGAGGTTACATTTATACACAATTCCTCACAATCCCCATGATTTGCATAATCCCATGAATGAAGGGATTTAGTTAAGGAAGGATTATCACTCAATATCCTTTCCTTAATTACATCCAATTTTCTAACACTTCTCACCGAGAAAACATCTCTTCTTCATTCTTTACACCACCAATTTCACTCTTGCAACTAGAGTGCATCATCGATCTTGGAACACGAGCTGACACTCTCAAGCCACCATCAATAAGCTACAACAAAGTTCTCAAGCTACCACGAGTGCAAAAAACTTCCATGAGCCTCCAAAGTTTAAAGCTTTCCAAGTCTTCGCGAGACTTCAACTAGCATGGTTTCAAGCTACTTGAACTTTCATTCCAAGCTTCATTGGCTTCTTGGCTAACTCAATTTTCAATTTCTCAAGATCCACATTCGTTAACCCATATGTCAAGATTGCCTTCGTCTTGACTCAGCCACATCACAAACTTGACCGAAACCACAACGGTTATATCGACATATAAACCAGAAGATAAATCAAGCAGTAAAACAGTGTTCTCTCAGATATTCAATTACTAACCGAAATTAAATACGAATACCACACAATATTTCCCAACTGCTAGAAAAAAATCACCCAATTGAACAATCCAACAAAAATCCTAAAATCTGCTCACGGTTTTGTGCCAAATTCGCCCATCCACTGAACGATCGACTTCCAAACCTTAAGGTCTTGTTCTTCGTTCCAAGAGCTTTCCAACGACACCAAAATTGCGGCTATCAGATCGATAGATCTTCGACAAACAACGGTCAAAGTTCACTGCACATTCCTTCGCGGACAGTAACAGTTTCGATCGATTTTGACGAAATCGGGAACCTTTCCGAAAAAAATTGACCACAAAAATTAGGGCTTTGTTCCTCTTTCAATGGGCTTTTAAACGACACCAAGATCATCCCAATCGGAGTCCTCAATCTTTGGTAATCGACAGTCAAAGTTGCAGTGACACTGGTCGCGGGAGATTTTTTCCAAAATCGTCCCTTTTTTTTCTTCAACAAATCTTGTGCCCTTACATCACTAATCTCATATCCCAAAATATCAAGATCATCAAATTTTCGATAAATCTTGAACAATAACCCTATATCTCACAACCCGGGCTCCGATACCACTTGTTGAGAAATTCAGAGATTAACGTGAAAGCGGAAAAATAAACGAACAAAGCAA
This sequence comes from Pinguicula primuliflora, assembly GCA_025802335.1. Classification (NCBI taxonomy): domain Eukaryota; kingdom Viridiplantae; phylum Streptophyta; class Magnoliopsida; order Lamiales; family Lentibulariaceae; genus Pinguicula; species Pinguicula primuliflora. The sequence goes on from JAOYMZ010007866.1 coordinate 7,694, forward strand.
CAACACAAGATTTATCGTGGTTCGGCCAGAAAGCCTACATCCACGGGAGAAAAGGAGAATCAATCCACTATAAGCACACTGATACAAAGGAGACATAGAGAAAACCTAAAAGATACACATGGAAAACCTCTCAAACTAGATAGGAAAACCCAAATTTCACATCTCTCTTTTCTTCTCTCAACCCAGCCTCTCTTTCTTTTCTACTTCTTTCTCAACCCTAATGGTCAAGAGATATAATATTTATAGAGAGGAATTGTAATTGCATTAGAATTCTTACAGGAACTAATAATTTAAGTCAAATTAAGATTTTTAATTACATAAAAATCCCACCATATTTCTCCATTGACGTGATTTATGGGTTTATTGAGTTCGCGTCTAAAATGTGTTAGTTGATATAACTATGAAATTGTTATTTCATTCATTCGACGCTATATTACTTGTTTGTTTTGGCTCTCTATTATTTATGAAATGATATATACATACTTGTGAATAGGACAATGGACATTGAGGGAACAGTCCTTTTGGTGGATTGTTTGATGATACATTATGAACACCCAAATTTGAAAAAAAAAATCTTTTTTTTAATACATAGGAATGACTATCCGAAGCAGAAAAACAGAAAGTCTCAAGGTGGATAAAAAATAACAGTCCTTGATGGATGGTTCGGAGCAGGGTCAGTGCCGTCCGATAGAGTACTATGAGGCAGATGAGTCTGAGTCACAACCGTGGAGTTGGAGCTTGTCTCTCCAACTGCCTCCACGAGGCAATTCCTGGACTGAAAACATGGGGTGAAATTCGGGAAGCGAAGTGCAGCCTTAGCCATTAAATCAGCCGAAACATTCTCGCTTCTGGGGATGAGTTGGAAGATAACATCCTGCCTGTCTTTGAGTTTATCATGGATCTTACGAATCAGAGGTTCAGCAGTGGCATTTCCTGCTCTTCTTAACAGCAAGTCCAAGGCATTGCTGCAGTCTGTCAACAGTTTTACATGCCTAATATCAAGTAGAAGGATTTTCTCGATCCCATGCCAGATTGCCCACAGCTCAGCCATAACCACGGGACAAGAACCTATCCTCCCTGAGTAGAAGCTGCATCACGGATGTCCACACCAAAAGCCGCAGCTTCCGAATGTCTATGAACAGTTGCGTCTGTGTATATAAAGAAATCTGTTCGTGACGTTGGAGTTGCCAACTTCACCTCTGAGCAATACGGTAAACCAGCTAACACATAGGATTGAATGACTTGGTGCTGTTTTAAACAGCAAAAGACCCGCTGATTTTCGCGTACTAGAACTGTAATGGTTGAGACCAGCGAATGAATAGAATTGTGGATGTTTTGGAAAACTTCCTCATTCCTCGTCCTCCATAACTGCCAGCATGTGATTGAAAACAAAATCTGTGCACTTGATAAACTGTTAGGAACATTTAGGTTATAAAAAACCCAGTTTGTAATATCATCACAACTACAGAAATCAACAGGTAATGTATTATCGAACTCAAACCAAACTGAGGCGCTACGATGGCAATCCTGTAAAACATGAAGCAGAGTCTCATTCATACCACAGAAAACACACGCAGCTGTAGTGGCAATCCTTCTACGATAGCGTTCGACATTTGTCCAAAGATAATTCCGAACGATCTTCCATAGAAAAGTCTTTATCCCTTCCTGAACTTTGAGAGACCAAATAAGTGCCCAATGTGTGCTTTCAGGATTATAAACAGTAGACGTTACCAACTCATAAGATGACGCAACGGAGAACTTCCCATCAGCGGAGTGTTTCCATCTGAGTATATCCGACCCTGCTTCACGTGATGGTGGCACGGTCGCCATGATGCCTGAAATAATAGATTTTGGAAGACATTGTACAAGTCTAGATAACTTCCATTCGGCTGTTATAGTGCCAAAATCTGCAACATACAAGGACAGATCAGTGCTGGACAAGGGAATCAAAGAAAAATGTTGTAAGGGTAAGTAGTTGCTTCCCCAGCAATCCGTCCAGAAATGAACTCTGCGTCCGTCTCATATTGTCCAGATACATCCCTCCTTGATGATATCAATAACGCAAACCATGGACCTCCATAAGCGAGTGCCCCCAGGGGAGCGTCGCTGATGGAGAACATTGGCATCCTTAATATTGTATTTCGCCATGAAAATTTTGACCCATAAAGGACACCGATCTTCCTCATAACCCGCAACCAACTGCCATGCCAGTTTTCATATCAGCACCTTGTTAGTATCCCGACACTTCCTGAGACCAAGGCCTCCCCAGTTTTTCGGCTGACAACACTCACCCAACTAACCAGCGACGGCTTCCTTCTAGTTTCATCACACACACACACACCCAGAGAAACTTGCGGATGACCTTATCTATATTATCACAAGTACTCAGCGGAAGATAAGCTGTTTGCATTACATAACTCGGGATGGCACAGAGCATGGCTTTACTAAGAATCACACGTCCAGCCATTGATATGCGCTGCTTGGACCATCTGTGCGTCCTTTCCTATATTTTCATAAGTTGAGACTTGTAGGTAGTCCTGGATACTCGACCATGAATTAACGGTACTCCCAAATAAACCCCAAGATCTTCAACCTGTCTAATTCCCAGGAGCTCTTCCACCTCCTGAGCAATAGAAGTAGGCACAGATGGGGAAAACCACAACACTAACTTGCTGGGATTCATAGTCTGTCCAGATGATAATAGAAACACTTGCATAACAGCCATCATGACCCTGGCCCGCTCGACCGTACCTTCACCAAACAGTATAAGATCATCCACAAAACACAGGTGCAAAAGAGCATACCTGAAGCGGCCAAAAACAAGAGGCTTCCATCGACCATCCTGGGTGGATAGATTGATTGCATGAGTGAGCCGTTCCATGCAGAGTATAAACAGATACGGTGAAATCGGGTCACCTTGCCGAACGCCCCTTTGGGGATGAAAGCTCTCCCCTAGTAAGCCATCCCAACAAACCTGCACCGAACTCGTCTCTAAGGAAGAGAAAATCACTTTAGTAAGCAACTCAGGAATTCCAATATCTTTCAGGGTATCTTGTATAAAAGATCATTCGAGTTTGTCAAATGCCTTTGCCAAATCTATTTTGATGGCCATATAACCAGATTTCTTGTTCGAAGTCCTCATAGAATGAATTGCCTCTTGTGCGACCAAGACATTGTCTGAAATGTGGCGACCATTGACGAAGCTGGATTGATTCTCCGATATCAAAGAAGGTAACACCAGTTTCAGCCTGTTTGCTATAATCTTGGAAATAATCTTGGCACATATATTAACCAGAGTAATCGGACGATAGTAGCATATCTTTCTGGCAAAATAATTTTTGGCAGCAATGATATAAGTCCCTGATTTACTTCCAGTGGGATTAAACCAGACTCAAATACCCGTAGTACAAAGCCAATGAGCGATGGTGAGATCACCTCCCAGTTTGATTGATAAAATCCTGCCATGAATCCGTCGGGTCCGGGAGCTTTGTCAGGATCCATCGAAAACAATGCAGCCTTAATCTCCTCTGGAAGTACCTCCTGGCTTAGAAGAGTTAAATGAGACGACGCTAGCTGTGGAAAAAAGCCAATTAGGGGATAGCTAGAGAGAATTCTGCACTGATTTGGAGGCGACACCGCATAAATCTGGTGGAATACGGACGTTGCCCCCTCTAGTACAAACATTTTATCAGAACACCAAGAACTGTCCTCTTGCTGTATTGGTCGTGATTTCCTCCGAGAGCATTGGTTTTTGAATCTGGAGTGAAAAAACTTAGAGTTTTTATCTCCTTGCCGGATCCATGCACTGCGTTGATTCTGTTTCGTAAGCAATTCTTCCTCAGTTAGAACAATCTCCAAGTCCCCTCTGAGTGTTATCTCCAACTGATGAAGATACGCGGATTGGCGGTTTTCCAAGGCCTTTTGTATCCCACCCAAACGACTCTGCAATCGTCTTTTCTTGCGGAAAATGTCACCGAATACCTCGAACTTCCATATATCTAGCTTCCTTGTCAATAAGGCAAGCACTTCAGTGAGTGGCATCTCCGAGTCCCAATTTGTCGCCAACCATGAGGGCCAGGCGTTATGCGAGGACCATACATTCAGAAATTTGAAAGCCTTAGTAGGCATATCGTCTCCATTACCACCCAGCTGTACTACTAAAGGCGAATGGTCGGAAGAGACTCTTGGAAGGTGACACAGTTTAATGGAAGAGACACCCATGAAGAGTTCAGCATTGGCAAACGCCCAGTCTATACGCTCATGACACCTCTCCCTCGCCCAAGTGAAACGCGATCCAGTGTAATCTATCGGTTCAACACCAGCCACTTCCACCCAGCTGCGAAAAGGTCGGGATCCATGTGACAGTCTTCCATTCAATTTATCCGTAGAATTAAGATATGCATTAAAGTCCCCAACGACTAACCAAGGCAGTGTAATTGTCCCTGCAATTTGAGACAACTGAGGCCAGAGATGTCTGTGAATAGTCGGTGTCGGGCTGCCATATACCGTAGTAAGATTAAACTGCCATGAGTCCTGATTCTGAACCGAGAGGTGGATAAATTGCCAATCTCTTGCGAGAATACTAACTAATAGAACATCTTTCCATATGACCCAGAGGCCTATAGAAAACTCGGAAGCTTCAACCCGAAACGAACAAACGAAACCAAGACCGATATTCCGAATAACGTTGTCATCTTCCAAACCACTTATATGGGGCTCCAAAATAATCAGAAGAGAGGGCTTGTGTGTTCTGATCAAATCACAAAAAGTAGAAATTGTAGTAGCATTTTTAATGCCTTGGACATTCCAGGAAATAATATTCAAAGCCATGGTTAATGAATTGCAAAGTCAGCACTGACACTTACCGAGAACCTCCACTTTCCGCCAGTGGTTCACGACCCTGCAGAGCTTGATCCAAGTGGTCCTCGGCACCAGCCGACCCATTTGGAGAATCAATAATGGATTTACCATCCTGGTCCATGTCCATACTCGAAGGTAGTACCTCTGAGTCCGACTGTGCAACTAGGTCCGTGTCCGTGGGTCGTGGGGGTGAATCACGGGATAAGATGAGTTTCTTCAGATGAATCCTGCGTGGCTTGGACTGCTTATGCATGAAATGGGGTGGAACGGTAGGGACCTCCGATTTAGTGGCATGAGACGGATGTGGAATCACCACCGCAGTGTGGTTGGAGATCACATCAGAGGAGGAGGCCATAACCTTTGAATTAGCTTCCTTGACAGCTGAATAAACTTGCAGATGATTCCATGAAGTATCAAATTGTGGAACTGTATGAGAGGAGGACCCAGACACAGAACGTTCGGCCCAACTTGCACCCTTAACCCGCTTATTCGTGTGCAACTTATGCTTTCCTTTACCATCCGCAGATTGCGTTGGGGTCGCCAAAGATGAACCCTTTAGTGAGTGATGACCCAAGGTACTGTTAGCAATTTTGTATGATGGTATATCAGTTTCCTGTGCATGGGCTTGCAGCACGGAAAATTGCCCTGAATCCGTAATAACATTTGGGCCAGACCAAGCTGGGACCCTGGATTCCCTTGGTGGACGACGAACCTTTTTTGGGGCCATAAGCCATGCCCCTGGTACTGTGATATCTTCGATAACGGGGGATTGCCAGTTCGTATTGTTCTCCACCTTTCCATCTATTATCAATGATAACCCAACCCCTCGTGGGCTACCCTTATTTGCCTGATCAGCAGAAACTGAGGGGTGTCCATTGTCAGCAGCGCCTTTGTGATTGGTTTGGCCCTTAGGGTCTAGTGGAGACTTTCCTACCCCACCAGTAATATCTCCCAATGGTTCACCGGAATGTTGCTCGGAGTTCCTACTATTCTTTGTCGCCTGAAATGGGTATGAATCTGCTAAATGACCATAACGAGCATAGGAGAAATATATCTCTTGCAAATCTTCGTATTGCACCGGGTAAGCCTTTCCATCGACCATCACAGCAAGTGTCAGCGATTTCCGGAGATCAAGATGAACAGCAATACGAGCGAATAAGCCCCTCTCCTCCGTCAAAGTGTGTGCATCCGCTTTGATAAAGACCCCTACTGGTTTTGCAATTTGCGCAAGTAGATCGTTATGATAGTAATGGATCGGTAGTCCTGGAAACCTGATCCAGGCGGCGACAGATTCGACATGAGCGGCCTTGGTGTCAAACTCCTTGTGCCACGAAAATACCCACAACGGGCGACTACCCAAAATATGGGGACCTTCAAACAAAGCTTTTCGATAGTCCTGATCATTTGAAAATCGAATTTGATAGAAACCATCTGCAATATCTACTAATTTAAACTCACCCTTTGGTTGCTAGATCGTCTTCAACTGGTTCTGCAGTGCTTGAAAACCTATGCCGTTCCTGCCCAGAGGCCGAATAATAAGCATCGCCGCCATATTTGCTGCGAATTGCGCATGAATATTATCCTTGAATTGGACCGTCGGGCCTTTGCCATTGTGCCCATGTATAACGTCTTCTTCGGAAACCCTTATTTCCTTCCTTGTGGAAACCAGAGATTTATAGGACGGAGGTGACCCTGAATTAGGGGCAGAGGAATTTAGGGCTGGAGCCCCTTCCTTCAAATCAGCTGAATCATTGATTCCCTGATCGGCAATGGACCCAGGGGGATGTTGATTGACCTTTACCCCATTCAGGGGAGGAAAATGATCCTGGTGAAGCATATCTTCATCCTCCATGAGGATGAGTATCGCAGAGAAACTGTGTTGCATTTTCTAGAGAGAAGGCAAAGAAACTGTTCGTAATTTTTTTTAAACTGCTAATGAATTTTAAAGAGAAGGCAAAAAAAATCTTTGAAGCCTAGAGGTTCCACCTAGGAGCTATGACCAATGCTACGGAAATATCTTCCACATGTACAGAAATCACCTAAAAAAATTTTCTTCGATTAATATGTCGTTACTCAAAGAAAGTTGTATTTTAGTAAGGACTAAGAGAAATTCTTGATTGTCAGGGGTGAATCTAGAAATTTATGAATGAGGTCCTGCAACTATATCAAGTTGTTGCAAAGTGCGTAAAGCTTTACAGCTTAAATGGTCGTACCTCAAATGCCACAAGCGTGTCTCAACCTCCATAGAAGTAAAGCATGTAGGTTGATCTGTAGGTACTATGTGTTGTGGAGGCAAGATAAACATCCACTTAAAGGAGATGTTTGTTTCAATGATAAGCCCTCTTCCTGGATGGTGTATCTTGAACTTTCCTTTATTGATTACAATATCTAGTCCCTTCTCTTGTAATTGCCCATACTTATTAGGTTATTCTTTTGACTAGGTATGAAAAATACATCAGAGATTACCTGAGTGAGTCCGTTTACGGTCATTCTGATTTCTCATATATCAGCTACTGTCATACTTCTATCATCTCCCAATCTCACAGTAGTATGGATGTTTTTGTTGAGCTTACTGAACATGTGTTTCTTTCCACAATATGGTTAAAGCAACCTGAATCAAGAAACCATAATGCATCTACTTCTTCACTCTGACAAGCTTCATAAGTCATTAGATTTTTTCAGCATAATGAGCTTGATTACCAAGCTCTCTTTGAGGACACTCAAATCGATAATGTCCTAGTATGTGACAAGAAAAGCACTCACAGTTGCTTCGTCACCATTCAAACATCGACGCCCTCCAAAAACATTGGATCAACGGCCACACACACGCCATGTACCTCCATGTGTTACCTTCAGAGCTTACTCCTCTGTATTATGTCCATTCTTGCATTGTTCATGGACCATTAGACTGCTCTGTAGCATGTCAATATAGTAGTTATCTAGATCATTTGACTCCTCTAGAGGGCATACAACATAATCAAATTTGACAGTCATGGATCGTAATATTTTCTCAACAACATCTTTCAATTGCTCACCATGGAGTCTCATCTTATTTGCTATATTGATGGTCTGTGCAAAATACTCATTGACTGTTTCACTTGTTCTCATGGCTAGAATCTCAAACTCCTTGCGAAGAGCCTGCAGTTGTGCACGCTGCACTCTAGTTGCTCCTTGAAATTTCAGTTTCAAAGAATCCCAAATATCCTTGGATGTTTCCCTTTTAAAAATTGTCTCAAGCATAATATGATCGATGGCTTGAAACGGGTAGTTTTTGACCTTCAAATCTTTCAATATGGTTTCCTCGATTGCCTTCTGCAAAGCCTCCGTAGCAACACTTCCTTCCTCCAATGTTGGAATTCCAGTTTCTATCAGTGTCCAATACTCTATGGATCTTGGGAAGTTTTCCATGAGCATACACAATGGCTATAATGATCGTTTAACCGAGGAATGACGGGTTGAATGAAGTTATTGTCTCCCATTCTGATTTGTGTTTTCTCTATTGGATTGTTTTATAGAGGAATGAGGCTCATTGATTGTAGGCTTCATACCAATTGACAGGGTTAGGATTGTTCTGCAGATATACATAGAGGAATAGAACCAAAAGTGTTATAAGATTGTATAAAAATGCAATGCCTTTTGTATTCAAGGTCTACTTTGCGCGAGGTGATTATGATTCTAATTGTACTTATAAATATATTTTAAAATAAAGTGGGTGTTTTGCATAATACAAGTACTAGTGCTTGTTCTTTTTATAGAACCTATATCTTTTTAAAAATAAGCATCTCGTGAGATTCTTTTTTTCCTTCTTAAAAATAAGTATGACATTTTTGTAATAATATTCAAATATTAATATTTTTATGACCAAATTAACCTCAACTAATCTATTTTAATTAAATAGATGAAAGTTGTTTTAGTAATCTAATATTAAATTTGTTATATATAATTAAAATAATATTTTAAATGATCATTTTTAAGCACTTGCGCAAAACACCACAGATTCTAAAAATAAGAAGAAGTAATAGTAAAAATATTAGAAGAATTACTAGAACAAGTAGTACTGCGCAAAACAGGGTTTCAATCTGATGAAATAGACTAGAGATTCTGGCTTTTACAGCCTTAAGGAAAAACAAACAAAGCAACAAAGGACACTACTAAGGTTATGTTTGCAAGTTTTGCTGAAAAGCAATTTTTGGTTTTTCAATCGCATAAGTATTTTTTACAATGTTTGCGATTTTGGCTTTTGGTGGTGGGCTAGTGGTGGAAAAGCCCCCAAAAGTCCAAAAGACAAAAGCTCACTTGGAGTAACTTCTAGGATGCTTAAGACGGTGATAATTTTATAATTATTTAAAAATTTACTTTTAAGATAATTTTGTCTATTACAAGTCGATAATATCAAAATTTTCAAAAAGAATCCCCATTACATACACTCTGTCACACTATTTTTTTAACTTTTGTCACACACTTTTTTTTAAAAGATTTCATCAAAAAGTACTTAAACAAGAAACTGACTGAATAAGATCCTTTATTCTCGAAAACCAGCGACAGACAAATTGACTCCTTCAATCTTAATGTCTTAGCCGGAATTGGGCTCCTATTATATAGTACTTCGTACCAGGATTGGTGGATGATCCTACCGTGCAAAATTGTTAACGCCAACCCAACTGCCACATCACACTAATCTCATGCATAGTGTGGAGTACACCTCCCAAACCCGTGTTGGTCCACAAGTGTTGCATGCATCAGCGGCATAATTCCTAAAATGTTGATCATCCATTACTTATTTATAGTAAGAAAAAATCCATTTTGTTAGGGAATCATGAGTCGACGAGCAGTGCTACAGCGCACCTCCCAGCAGCCACCCCTCCCCGTCTGGCCCAAAAATTAACGATTTCCTAAAAATTTAAATGGTATAAACCCTATAAACTCGAGGGCTACATATTACGGCGGTTTCGCCGCCGAAAAAACTAAAACCCTATTTAAATGTTATAAACCCAAAAGCTAAATAAACCCAAGGACTAAACCATATAAACCTAAGAGCTAAATACTATAAACTCAAGTTAAAATTTATGAAAAATCGTTCATATTTTGACCAAACGGGAGAGGGGTGTGATGGGGGTGCTGGTTTTTTGGGTACCTATAGTATTTTCCTGAGTGGACCCCTCAAACAGCATCTATCCCTATCGATTTAGATCTAAGTACGTTCAGAAATCGAATGTATAGAATCTCCGGCGTCGGATTATGTCATTCTCGGATTCGGAAACTTCATCACATGGCGGAGAATACAAGACCTTCCGCCAGGCGAGCCGTGAAAGTGAGCCGATTATCTCGTTTGCCCGATTATTTTTAACTGTGGTTTTGCTGCTATGAATAATCGTAGCTGTATATCTGAAAATGTGCGCTGTTTTACGGTGATTACATTTAGGCAATTTGGCGGGAATGTGTTTCACTGTTTGGTACTTTTCACCCACTGAATTAACGAGTTTGGATTATGTCCTGTCATTTGCTGATTTATAGAGTCTCCTATTTTAGGATTACTGCGTGAGATGCTCCAAGATCCAAAATCTGGAGGTTCGAGATCATCGTGGAAGGTAATATCTTATGTAGCTGCACAGGATGAAGCAAATCTAGGAGGATTTACTTAGTTAATCTTATTGCTATTAATGTGATATCCATGTGTTAATTTCTGTTACCTGTTCCGGAGGTTTTTCCTTTTCTAGTAAAGTTAGGTTGTGTTCCTTTGCCCATATACCCAGTCCAGCTGTGTCGCTCTTAGCTCACATTTTTTGATTTTCTGCATTGTGTTTTCAGGTACTCATCATGGACAAAGTTACAGTAAAAGTAATGTCACATTCATGTAAAATGCAAGATATCACCGATCAAGGAGTTTCATGTAAGCCATTCCTAAATCTTGTAATGGTTGTAGATTTTTCTTTGTTATCCCCATGTGTAAACTTATATTCCTTCTTAAGCTCTTAGGTCTTCGAAGATTTATCACAAGAAAGTAACGAGTTATTATTTGTTCAGACTTGAGTGCGAATATTGTGTTACTTTTTTGGCGGTTGCTCGGTATACTTTCCATTGTTACTTATGCTGGATCTATGTAACATGGAATGTTATCCAATAATCTTTTAACAACATTATATAGACTACGGATGATTCATGTGGATTACATTATTCAACATTTCTCATGCTTTTCAGTGGTTGAAGACCTTTTTAGGAGAAGAGAGCCCATGCCTTCCTTGGATGCTATATACTTTATTCAACCTTCGAAGGAAAAGTATCGCCATTGCTCAATCTTTTCTCTTTATTATGATTTTATTGCGTCGGTCTAATATTTTTATCTTTAGAATCATGTATTCTAGTGAAATTGTACGTACTATGGCTACTTATTTGAAACTGTTCCAATATTTCGTCTGGTATATCTTACACGAAATTCTTTTTTTTTTCACGAAATTCTTTGGGTTTATACTGCTTGTCTTTTTTTTAAGGATGTAAAAACTTGTTGCCATTGGTCTCCTTTTCAGTGTTGTCATGTTCTTGTCAGACATGTCTGGAAGAGAACCTTTATACAAGAAGTATGCTGAATACTTTTTCCATCTCCATTCATTACCATGCTTATTTATGATATGGAGTCTAAATGCTTCCTCTCTTTTCCTGATATACCTGCCGATACAGAGCATATGTTTACTTCAGCTCACCAGTTCCAAAACAACTTGTAGCACGCATAAAAAAATGACACTAGTGTTCTACCTCGTATTGGTGCACTACGAGAGGTAATCACTATGGTTATTTGTCAGTGATGGTGTATTTCTTTGATTACCATTCTATGTTAATCTATTTTCCTGTGATGGTTATTCTATTTCCTGTGGTAAATCTCAGATGAATTTGGAATACTTTTCCATTGACAGTCAGGTAAAGCATAATTTTTATCCTTCTCTGTGGTTCTTTATCGTGCACATATTTATGCAATGGGCCAATCGTAATTCCAGGGTTTTGTCACTGATCAAGAAAGTGCGCTTCAAGAATTGTACGGTGAAGATTTGCAATGTGTTGCTTGATCTTCCAGCCCCCACGGGCCTCTCTTATTCATTATCAGGTCCTTTGGCCATATATCATGTGAACTACAATTTCAGGAATTTCCTTTTGTGAGGTATAAAGTTGCCAAGGGAATTGATGACAGCACATCAGCTACGGGTCGTCGAGTAGTTCCTGCTAAGCTTGCCACATCAATTTGGGACAGCATTAAAACTTATAAATCAACCATTCCTAATTATCCTCAGTCAGAAACATGCAAATTACGTATAGTTGATAGATGTGTTGACCAGGTAATATAAAAACAACACTATTAGATTATTAAGCTTGAATTCGTAGTTTACATCTTGATACTTCTGTTTATACACTTACTTTTAGATTGCTCCCGTGATTCATGAATGGACATATGAAGCTATGTGCTATGATCTGCTAGAGCTCGACGGGAATAAATATGTCCGTGAGGTAAATATTTTTTTTCCCAAGATGTGCCTGTTTGAATACAAGAGAAAGTTTCTGATACCATATAATGGATATAAGGTTCCTAGCAGATCAGGCGGTCCATCAGAAAAGAAGGAAGTGCTTCTAGAGGATCATGATCCTCTCTGGGTTGAGCTCAGCTCAGGCATTCTTCTATAGCAGAGGTCCTTTTTACATGCATAAGATTCTTTGCTCTCTGTTCAATGTTTAGGCATATGGTCATTTGGAAAGACCTTATACACACCATTCTAATTATTTTCAGGCCATTGAACTATTGGATGAGAAGATGACAACTTTTGTGTCTAAAAACAAAGCAGCTCAATTACAACAAAGGTTGGCGATTAAGAATGCATGCGCCTTTCCACATAAGCATAACACCTCTCTTGTTGAAATAAATGTTGGGGGCCTCTTTATGTCTCCAGAGTGTCTTCAATATTATCCTTTAATGCCGAGATGGTGGTGAATTGTCAACAAGAGACTTGCAGAAAATGGTTCAAGCTTTGCCACAGTACAACGAACAAATGGAGAAACTCTCTCTCCATGTTGAGGTTACTTTCCATCAAACAAATATCTGCAACACTTTCACGGTATCAAACGTCTGATATTATGCATTTCCCCTTCAGATAGCTGAAAAAATTAATGCCATGATCAGAGTGGTGGGACTTATGGATCTGGGAAAGCTGGAGCAAGATCTTGTGGTTGGTGATGCCGGAACAAAGGAAGTCATCAATTTTCTAAAATCAAAGCAGGTAAAGTCTTAGTTACCTTCTTACCATATCACACTACTGCAGATCCTGCGCCAATCTGTGGGATAATAATTTCTTTTAACAGGAAAGATCTAATGAGAACAATTTGCGGCTTCTGATGATTTATGCTTGTGTTTATCCAGAAAAGTTTGAGGGTGATGAAGCGATAAAACTCATGCAGGTTCTTTCAGCATCTCCCTTCTCTCTATATAAGCAATCATTCATAATAACACTACATAGACTGTATATTAATTTTCATTTTGTTTAAATTAAGGAGACGATGGTTGACCTCATAATGGGGTATAAATGGTAATTTCACCACATTACAGTGAATCTAATAACTCAGTATCTATTTCAGTTGGCGAAATTATCACGTGCTGAAATGAAAACTGTGAAAAATATGAAATTGCTTGAGGGTCCAGAGTCTAAGAAAACTTCACATGGCGTTTTCTCACTCAAGTTTGATGCAGCAAAGGTAATTCTGAGGCACAAGAGCTTTCAACTCTTTTAGATCAACGGCACTGATCATATAGCTCAAATCTCCTTCATTCTTCCATCTACATGGATCGTAGCTTTTATCCCAAAATAGATCCTTAGAGGAAGCATGCAGAAAGAGAGGATCGGACAGGAGAGGAAGAAACGTGGGTCCTCTTTCGATTTTATCCCAAAATAGAGGTTCGTCCTAAGATCACTTACGTGGATCGTAGCTTTTTATTGGATGTTGGTCAACATCATCAGCGGGTTTCTTTTTACAGGAATTAATTGAGAAGTTGAATAAAGGAGAGTTGCCGAAAGACGCATATCAATGCATGAATAGTCTTAGCCTTCCCAATCAATGGAGCCAAGCCAACCAGGCAAGTGATCTTCTTGCGTCAAGGTGGGTGATGAATTGTTGTGGCCTCTTGGATAGCAGTGTCCAGAATTGAAGCTGGTAAAGTCGTCGGACCGAATATGAAACTGCCATAGCAAGTGCCCCACTTAGCAAGTAAGTTGGCTAATCCATTTTCGGACTTCTGGCATTTTCTGAACTTTAGATTTGAGTTTTCCAGGAATATTTCCCTCAGGTCCTCTACTTTGTCTCTGACCTTCCAATTGCAGGTGTGGATCTTGGAAATGTAGCTCGTGATGCTTTGACAACTCGTTTCCACCATGACCTGTTGAGAGAGGAGAGATATATGGGCAGTAAGAGAGTGATACGATGTATCCACCTAACCGGTTCAAGAAAAGCATGGTGTATCAAAGAAAAATCAAGCAGAGCAACCAGCCAGCTGAACCAAGCAAACCCAATGCATCTGGTTCGAGA
>JAOYMZ010007877.1:0-38026 GCA_025802335.1 Pinguicula primuliflora
TTGAGAGAGTGAGAGAGAGAGAGAGAGAGAGAGAGAGAGAGAGAGAGAGAGAGAGAGAGAGAGAGAGAGAGAGAGAGATTACAAACAAAATAAACTTTGCTGCTTGATTTTACAGGATAATTTGCACGGTGGATTAATATATCAACAGAGTTATCCTAGTATCATCGGAATTTCTCAACAGCATTGTTCTAAATAGCACAGTGCCGGCACAGTCATGTGGGGGAGCAAAAACAAGGTTAATAGTGGCTGCCGAATCGACGGCCGCTCAAGAGTGAAGCAAAAGACAGCTCTAAGCATTAATAAGAAGTAAACAAGAATGGATATGTTCAGTCATAATTACTGCAAGCAGACGTCACAAGTTAACATGTAACCATTGCAAAGTAACAAGACAAATTGAATTCCAGCATCCTTCAATAACCTTCTCCCACTTCTATCATCATCCAAAAGCCAGCACGATCTGAATAAGACAACTTATCCAACATCGACTAGCACAAGATGCTACAGAACAACCAAGAATATGAATCAAAGCTTAATAGAACGTCTAGGGCATCGGTACATTTATGTCTTACGGGCCTCTCTCTCTTGATCGGCAATCTCTTCATTTAAACTCATGTGTTTACTAGTCGGGCCAAAACTATTCATGGCCGAATAAGACGAGAGAGAATATTTCCAGGTCAACACATAGTTGGAAACTGAGAGCTTTAGCCTGAAATTACTTATAATGTATGCCATGGTTGGCTTAAAATGAACACCAGGCTCAATATTCTGATGTAAGGTGAGAATTTCTGATGTCACTACCCTACTAACAGAGGAATAAAGTAGAGTTTTGGGGATTAGAATCGTCGAGTTCATCAATAGTTGGAGAAAAAAATCATGAGATCACACAAATGCTCTAAAACATTTCTTAGCTGTATGTCTACGAAAAAGCAAGGCCAACTTGAGAATATGGTAAAAAGGCTGCCTGTGTTATAAACAATAAGCTAATCTTCAATGACAGTACAACAGGGGATCACAAACGAATCATAGAACAAATGCACATCAGATGAATACCTGATAAAAAGCCAAGCACTGGAGCACAAATTTTTCCATTGAATCCAATTCAAGATCCAAGGCTGCATCATAATCCTTAACCTGCATCACAAAAATGGCTTCAAGGGTGACAGATTTGCGTAGCAGGCATGACCATTATAGTAGCAGTAATTCACAGTAGGATGAAAAATAACACAATTAATATATTTCAAAATGTACTTACTGCCTCTTTAAATTCTCCAATAGCATGATAACAAGAAGCTCTTAAGTATAGGCATTCAATGTTTGAGCTCTCAATCGTCAATCCAGTAGATAAATCCTTGATGGCATTCCTGTAACCAGGCAATTTGTAAATTTGGATGTGGGAGAAAACAGAAAACTTATCAAATTAAATATACAGTTGTACGGAATCCGATTCTTTAGAGGCCAAGGTTGTCTATGGAGGACACCCATCACATAATTGAGGGGCATACACTGTGCAAATCATCGAATCATTCTAAGGAGGACAATGATAAACTTTTAACAGAAATAAAGCAGTAGGGAAAACTGTAAAGTAAAAATATAGTGATCAGAAAAGTATAAAGTTTGATAGATATTGAGACTTGTTAGCGGATAAACATAAAACAGACCACCAGAAACCTCCAAAGCCAATTCTGCTACCTAAATACCAAAATGAATACCAACAACCTGCCGAACATTTGTGTTTATGCCACTCCTGTCCTGACCATGAGCATAAACAGCTCTTGATAAAAAAAAGTACAATAATTGTGTTAAAACAGTCATATATTCAGAAAATGAAGGTGTAGCTTGCCGGAGGTTATATAATGCTGGGTACCCAGACAACTCGTCATACACCATAAGCCCCAATAAATTCACGATGAAAATAAAGAAGTGGTAGAATAAGTGTGAAAGAACATTACTCATTTTTATTAACCACAAGTTTATGATCTCAAAAAAGACAGAAGTATGAATCTTTTTTGGTTCATGAATGATAAAACACACTCGGGTAGTGCCATACTAACAAATAATGCTTATAGATCCAACATATACATTGGGAAAAAAAACCTATTGGGAGAAAAACTTAAATCACTTAATTATTGAATGTTTCAAAAACAATTAGGTCACAATAATAACAGGCCGTAATTCTAGCTTAATATTGTCTACTTCCTCAACGATAGAGTTAGGACATTTACCTATGGTCTCCCATTTCATGCAGTAGAAGCCCTCGGAGATGATATCCTTTTACCAACCTACCGACACCAGAAGACACATTACATAAACTATCAACATAAATGTTTGGAGTTGTTCGTAAGTTCATAACAGAGAAATTTTACATCAGAAAACATCTGAAGCTCTACTTTCAGCCCAATATTGACACCAATGTAAGCTACTTTTACTTCAAGAAATATAAGACTCCAGACGGTATAGATACGATCAGATCAACTTTCTTGCAAAATTTTGTATGTAAATATATTATAGCAACAATAAGGTATATCATGATATAAGCACTTTCCTTAATTTCCAAGGAATCCATGGTAGAGTACTTAATCATGGATAATTAAATGTAATATGCAGAATTTGATTGCCAAGCTGCACAAATTGATTTGTGTGGCTTCATGTGCGATTTCTGTTATTTAATTTAACCAATGACCCTCTGCACTGGTTTGCGAGCAAATTGGAATGATATTTTTTTACATAACTGGCATAAAAGACACAACCTTCCCTCCATCCATTAGACCTCGTACAGACACCAATTTAAACCCAGTACGATACAACGTGGTCTCTCCACTAGTCCATGGTTAGAACTTCACAAACTTTTAAGCCCCCATTGTGTAACCAAGGTCCATATAAGCAACAGAAAATACATGTCAAAAGCGAACGGACATGCAAGTTTACTCTTCTCGAAGGTGAAAGAAGGGTCAAGTAAGGATGCACTTAGTCATGCTACGACTAATGCATTAGAGTCACAAGAAAGACCAGCATATAAAGAGAGATGCTAAATATTGATGAATGATTCAGCTCCGCACCCAGCCCACCCCAATCCGGTACATTGACGACCTGGAGATGCAGAAATATTTCAAAACCCTACATTCCAAGGATATCGAAATCAAATTTCATCCTAGTCACTCCACCTCCACTCATTGGAAGGATAGACAAAAATAAGACAACTATTCATGGAGGTGTGTAGACTGTCTATGGGAAAGAACTCCCAAAATATGCACACATTCAGTTTGTTAAAAAAACCATCAGGACAAAGACAATCCACGGAACATCTTACAAAGAACTTCACCAGTGAGTCCTAAACTTATCAAAATCGTTTCACATTATCGAACAGGCACCAGCATTACAGAATGGGAAAATGAAAGGTTAAGACAACAAAATACATCATACCTTTCGTCAATTCTGAGACTCTCATGAAGGCATTGAAGAGCCCTTTCAGAATTAGCCATGTCTTGATAAAACTGTAACAAAACCAAAAAAATTTCCAACATTTTGGTTTACTAGAAGTGCTAAATAATATTCACAGGGCATGAATACAATCATGTGTGAAGCTAAACTGGAGCTACTTTGCGAAGCATAAGAACTTTTCAGGATCAAATCCCTGTAAATGGACAGGAGTACCTTAGCCCTTTGATTGCTAGTTATGGAAAATGCGCCTGCCCTCTCCTATGTTGGTTGTCATTCTTTAATTTGCTAGAATCTAGCGAATTAGATCTTTGAAAGATATTAATGTAAAATATGCTGAAATTTTTTAGAATCCCAGTACATTATGCATTTAATTAACCAACCTTGGCAGTGAACCTTCTTATGAAAATTGAATGTATTTTTTAGTATGCAAAACAAGTACAAAAGTTTAGATTGTCATGTATAATTTAAAATTTAGTACTCAATACTGTGTTGTTTTTATTAGAATCATATCCTTATCTAACTAGATATCACTAGAATCAACTGGCATATGATGTCTTCACTTTCTCTCACCGTTGTTTATTCATGTCTGTAACGACTTTCATATTTTCACCGAAATACACTTCTCACGTTATCATTCTGAAATTAATACCACATTTAGTGTTAGACACGGTTAACAAGAGTAGGAGCATGACATTCTTCATGTGACTTTAGGATCAAAAAATTAGATACACGCTCTCACACTAAAGAAAAGAAAATCATTCTAAGTTAGACTTCCCTACTTAGTTACATCAAGCACACACAAAAAAGGCAAAATTATGCTTCAAAATTAAATATCAAGAAAAGCATGCCCTAACTAGGTATTTAATTGGATACCTGAGCGAGATGAGTCCAAGCCTCCAGAAAGTTTTGATCTATTTCGAGGGCTTTCAAATGAGCATCTTCTGCCCTTTCATACTCACCAAGCGAGAAAAGAGCCAAACCCTACCCATAATAGATTTAGATCAACTCAAAATCATCGCAAATAGAGAAAGCAGTATTCATTCCATTAGATTCTAAACAAAAAATAACTGATCGTATTCACCAAATATGTGTATGCAGATTTGTTATCCTTCTCAACTTGAACGCAAGCTGACAAGTCTTTAACAGCTGCATCATAATCCTTAAATTTAAAATTCACAATTCCTGCGTGAATTTTGGGATCACTGTCATTTATGGATACATGCATTGCAGCAAAGGATAGGAGAGGAAATAAAGGAAGAATGCATCAGGAGTCCAGATATTTGAATAAGCATATATATTCAGAAGGAAATATCATGACGAGTTATAATACGAAGAGTATTGATGAATCAGAAAAAGTCTCCTAAGCACTGATTCAAAATAAATGGAATATTACAGATAGAAGATTAAGTATCCAAGTAACTACCCCTTTCGTGTAACACGTCAGCAGAGTTTGGTTCAAACTCCAATGCTTTTGTCAAGTCTGTGATTGCCTGTAAACAGAAAGATTAAGGTAAGTGAGAGTTGAGACATGCCAGCAAACTTTTCCACCACTCTAGCACCATAAACAGAATGAAATGCAAGTATCCTACAGGTTCTGCCAAACTTGTGTGAGCATGTGGCTTCCCTCACATCTACATATACTCTTCTGTCTTCTCATCCAATCTAATTTGTGCCCCATTAAGCATTCTTCATTTTTCCATGCCAATATTCTAGCTGAACCAAGCATGCAACTAAATTTGCTACTTATCAACCCAATCCATGCTAAAATGATCTTTCCTATACATAAACATTCAATTTTATGAGAGTAATAAGATGGAAAAGGTATGATCGGGTGAATTCTGAAAATCTAGTTCCTGCTCGCAGCACAAGTGAAATGTTTCCGTGAAAGAAAATAGATCAAATTCGATTTTGTTGACGTGATGGTTTAGTCCCAGGGAATATTTTATAGGTGCACATAACACACTTCCAAGCAGTAGTTCGGTATCTCTCTAATATACGAACTCTAGCTAGTAACACTAAATACAACATTTTTTCAGCTCTATATAGATTTCTCATGAATGTGAAAAAAAAAAAAGACAAACAAGAATAACTAGCAAACTACAAAATTCTCCCAGAAAAGAAAAAACAGCTTCTTCAAGATCATTTCAACAAACTGTACCTGCTAGACAAGTGACCAACCTAAAGTCAAGCATGGTAATATCAAAATTAAAAAGAAACCTTAGCAGATTCCCCCAATGCAGCATGTGCTTGCCCCCTGCGTTTCCAAGCCTCGCCCGCTAACGGGTTTGATTCTATCGCCTGCCAACACAACTTGTTTAACTTCCAGCATTACGATTTGGCATTTGAAGTGAATAGGAAATTTATCAACCACTACCTTTGAAAAATCAGCAATAGCAGCATGCAATTCACGCTGAAATGCATGTGCTGTTCCCCTCCCAATTAATGCCTCAGGGTAATCAGGCTCCTCCTCCAGTATCTAGCATATCAAAGAAATAGAATATATTCTTTCAAGCATAGTGACAATTATTCCTTCCTACTCAGATAAGCTGAAGATATATACCTTGTCAAAGATGGATATAGCATGAGCATATTTTCCACCGTTAACCTACAAAACAATCAAGAGTATTCATATTACCTCGAGCCAATGACTTTCATCATAATCTAAGAAAGTAATGCAGGTTTACCTGTGTAATCCCCCTAGATAATCTGAAGTCTACATTAATAGACTTGTTCTCTGCAATTCTAGAAACGCAGAACTTTTTGTTCCTGTTGGCCTTCACTAAATCTTCCTTTGATAAGCTACAAGACTCGTTGCGTATGCCATTAATATCGATAGGTTTATCCGCCACCGACTCAGGTGGATCGTTTAACAAAGAATTCCCCACGAAATTAATCAACTCGCTAATCACAGTCGATTCACTGCCATGGCTCTCGCTTGCTAGACTTCCAAAAAAATTTTCCCCTCGTATACTAGAACTTGAAATGTTCGGAAACTTATCATGAGCCTCCAATTGTTTGCTTAGTGTGCTACTTTGTTCAAGTTTTCCATTAGATTTGCCAATTTTGTTAGATATATCACTGGAAATAATGGAAGAAACAGATATAGGTGACTCCACATGGTTCTGACAATAGATAGAATCATTTTGTTTAGCAATTCTCAGGAGATCTTCCAGCTCCAGAAGCTGTCTCAGATCTGCAGAATGGTTGAGAGCATGCTGATAACCTCGTTCCCAAACCGAACGAGCTTCCTCTTTCCTTCCCAGAGCAGAAAATGCATGGCCTACAACAAAATCATTCCAACATATTCAGCAGCACGCAAATTCAAACATAAATCTCCCAACTACATGAATCACGTCAGCTTTTTAGTAATGCTGTAGCCTGTAAGTGCTGAGTCATGAAACCAAATCCTGAAATTTGAGCAGCAACGTTCAAGAACTAATCAAGTTAACGTTATTTCCTTTAGCTGAAGTGATAAATAATCTCGTTATGAACATATGCAGGAGAGCAAGGTATCAACCAAATTCCAATGGTTTTGGAAAAGAAAAAAAAGACAACTAAATACATTCAAATCAGCATCAGGTTATGTATTTCACGATTAAGGTTGAATTGCATTGCAGATGGTCATGCCATCGAGTTTGAGGAAGGATGGCTGACATGGAACTTTTCACAAAAAAAATTAAATTCAAACACGGTTATCTCCTTGATACTTAGTTCGCTCTTAATGAAGCTTAACCACTGCCTATTCTTTTGAAGTCACATAAGTTCAAATTCGACCAATAGCATGTAGCCCTTATTCCTTTTCATTTCTGTCACCTCAGAGAAATGTTATGGATTGCCATATAAAAATATCAATATCAATAAATGTCTATATCCAGTATCATCAAAATCCCCGATAGACTTTCTACAAATGTTAGATCACATTACATCATGTGCAAAATTACAACTTAGACATTCAAGAAGAAAAGACAAGAAACTAGTATACTTTTATTCAACATGCTACATAGAGTTAGTTAATGAGTTCTCCAACAGGTCTATAACTTAATAATTCTACGATATGAAAGTATCGGGAAACTGGCAATTCGGATTCACATTAGGCTGAAGCAAGAAAATTTACAAGAAAGAATCCAATTAGGGTTTGGGATTATCATTAAGCACGAAACTGCATTAAGCAGATTAAAGCCATACGCTAGGTTAATATAATCCTCGCAATTGTAAGTGGAATTGACTTAACAATCATTCCGATTGCAGCAAGGCATTCCTTTCGTTACCAGAACCAATCCAGTTAGGTTTTGGGATTATCATTCTAAGAAGTAAGAACAGAGAACTCGTGTGAGAAAACACAAACGACGACAAATTTACCTTTAAGAATGTAGGCCTGGATAAGATTAGGGTCGAGCTGCAGTGCCTTATTGCAGTCTTTGATGACATGCTTGTGCAGCTCCAATTGGCTATAACAAAAAGCCCGGTTGCTGAAAATGGGTCGAGGGACAAAAAAATGAAGCGCATATCAGCGAGAATTAACTCCAATAAGGATCCAAAAAAACGAATACGGATTTTGATACCAGAGGTCCTGAATGGCGCAGGACTGCGACAGAATGGAATCGAGAAGTCGAATGGCTTTCGACCAATCCTTGGAGCTGCAGAGCTTCGCAAGCTCAATCCGCTCCGGCACCGCGGTTGCCATCGTCGAAGAAGCACGAAGAAAATGCAAACGATGAGATGGAAACGATTTCGATCAGAGTGTGGTGAAACAGAAATGCCAGCTGAGTTCTTCGGTTCTGGTTTGGCTTGGGATACATTGATTTTCAAGGAAATCGAAGAAATTGAAATTGCATTTATATTTAAATATTTATATCCAAAGATAGAAATTCACGACGCGTGGGAGGAAAAATTGGGTTGGGGGCATTTATGCAATTGCATTTTAAGACAGTCACGTGACAAGTCCGCGTAAGGACTTCGCAGCTAGAATGGGTCGACCCAAATCTAAGACTGGCGGCATCCGATGGAATGAGATGATATTGGCAATACAGTTGTTCTGGAATTCCAACAACAATTTATATTCAACGAATTGTGGAATTGTAATTTTAGCCATTATATTTTTTCAGGGTTACAGCTCAGGCAATGAAGAGATGCTAGGCGAAACGGATGATCCTGGAAGAAAAATTTGTATTGAATTGATCAAGAGGATGAAGGATGGATTTGTTGGAAATTTGTCTGGTTAGATAAATCACAATATACTAATATAAATAGGATTGTGGGCTATAATTAATCACCATAAGTTTTTTATTTTAATGAGGGTTGTTCATCTTCCGAATTATATTAGCTCACATACGCGCACCTACACACACGAGGCCCGAGCCCAGAGAGAGGCGAGTCTGTTTTCTAACATAGTATCGGAGCGGGCGCTCTAAGGCCTGAGAGTGTTTCTTGGAAAGTCAGAGTGAATTGGCCCAATGGGCTCATGAGAGGTTTGGCCCAATTTGAGCATCGTTTCAAGAGGTCTCGATGATTGTTTTCAAGGTCCTCGTAATTATTTATGGAAAAATCCTGAGTATTGATCCTAGAATGGGAATTAGCCCAATTGGGCATTATCCGTATTATATTATCCAAGTCCAACAGGATTTACCTAGTTTGAACCTGAGGGGGAGTGTTGAGAATTTGTCTCACATTGGTTAGAGAAATTACAATATACTAATATAAATAGAATTGTGGGCTACAATCAATCACCATAAGCGTATGGTTCCCACCTTCCTAATTATATTAGCCTACACACGCACACCTGCGCACACAAGGCCCGAGCCCAGATATAGGCGAATCTGTTTTCTAATAAAAAGTCTTGATAAACGGCTGTTGGGCCATTGCAATACTCAGGCGCGGACAACAGGGAAGCAACAAAGAAATCTTGTTACTTTGTTCTTCAAAATTTTTCCTTCAAGATGGGATTCCTAGAAACATGGTTTGATGTTTTCTGAGTACGGTCCGGTGCACGATGTGTATGTTGCTCAGAAACTAGATATTAACGGTGCTCACTTTGGATTTGTGAGATATGGCTTGGTTCGTGATCTAGACTTTCTTGCCGCTCGCATCAATGGCTGAAGAATTCCAGCACCGTAACCAGAATCTCAATATGAAGCGGTTGAGAGTGAGAGAAAATGTATTCTCCTTTATTGAAACATACAGTTGTAAAATATGTTCTCTCACTCAATACAATGAAAGCGCGTTCCTATTTATACAAACATGTGAAACACAAAAGCAGATAAACGAAAGTGAACTTGGTCACTTGCAGTGTGGGAGATCCGGTGTGCTGCCTAGCAAAGGGGGCAGTATGTCATCCTCAACACGCCCCCCGCAAGCTGAAGTAAGGTGAACATCACGGTGGGAAGCTTGGAAACCAAATGAGCAAATGGGCCGACAGTCAGGGACTTCGTGAAGACATCGGTTACCTGATCACTTGTGGAAACATGAAGAGGTAGAACAAAACTAGCTTTGTATTGATCGCGAACAACATGACAATCAATCTCGATGTGCTTCGTGCGTTCGTGGAAAATAGGATTACCTATAAGATGCAGCGCAGCGCGATTAGCACAATAGAGCGGAATAGGCAAGGTAGGAGCAATGTAAAAATCAGCTAACACATAGCCAATCTAAAGGAGCTCACAGACCGCAGCTGCCAAGCTGCGGTATTCAACTTCTGCTAAGGATCGAGAAACGATTTGCTATTTCTTAGACTTCCATGAAACCAACAAATTCCCAATGTATACACAATAACTAGTTAACGAATGTCTAGTATCAGGGCACTTCACCCAATCTGCATCCGAGTATGCAGAAACTGGAAAGTCTGTTTGAACGGGATAAAACAATCCAAGAGACGGACAGCCTTTTAAGTATCTAACAATGTGGAGAGCTGCATTCCAATGATCAGACCACTGATGCTACATATACTGACTAACCTGCTGCATAGCAAATCCAATATCCGGTCTAGTGAATCCAAGATAGAGGAGTCGACCTACCAGGCGACGATAAGGTTCTGCTTCCTTCAACAGTTCTCCCAGTTCTGCTGATAGAATCAGGCCTGGAGGTAATGGTGTTGAAACAGGATTGCACTCAGTCAAACTAGTGTCACGGATGATGTCTAATATGTACTTACGCTGGTTGATATACGGACTCTGTGAGGAATGCAATAGTTCCAAGCCAAGATAATACTTTGCATCACCCAGATCTTTGATCGTAAAAGTTGTATCCAACGAATGTCGAACGAATGCAAGATTAGCAGCATGAGTCCCTGTTAGTAGGATATCATCAACGTAAACTAGTAGCGCTGCAAAGGAGGTATTAGTCCGACGGGTGAAAAGGCAGGTATCTGAAATAGACTGCTTGAAACCCAGACCAAGCAAGTGATGTGTTAACTCAATATTCCGCTGCCTTGAGGCCTGTTTTAATCTATAAAGTGAACGAATCAGCTTGCATACCTGGCCTGGCTGTGCTCTTATATACCCTGGAGGTACGGTCATATAGATCTCTCATCGAGGGTTCCATGAAGGAACGCATTGTTGATATCAAGCTGAGAGAGTGGCCAGTCATTCGCAGCAACAATAGATAAAAATAGACGGACAGTAGTCACCTTTGCAACGGGAGAAAAGCTATCAAAATAGTCAACACCCTCTACCTAATCATATCCTTTGGCAACTAGGCATGCCTTGTGTCTTGCAACTCTACCATCAGGATTTAACTTCAGTTTATTTACCCATTTGCAACCTATGGGTCCTTTACCAGCTGGAAAGGCTGTCAGTTGTCAGGTATTGTTCACTTCAAGAGCCTGCAACTCTTGTTGCATTGCTTGAACCCACGTTTGATGATTCTGAGCTTGTGCATAACTGGAGGGCTCAGATAGATTGGTAAGTTTTGTGAGGAAACATACAGCTGTTGAGGTAAGATGGGAAGAGACCATATATGGGAAAGTAAGTGGTATTGTAAAGGACAACTGTGCAGTAACAATTGCAAAATCAGTAAGGCAATGTGATGAGCAGACAAAATCCTGTAAATAGAAGGTGGTTTGAGAGTACGTTGACTTCTGCGTATAGGTGTAGTAGTAGCACCTGAGCATTCGGGAATAGAGTCTATGGATGGACCAGAGGATTCTGTCTCTGGAGAATTAGTATCAGGAACAGAAGTGCAAGGTGGAGAACCATCATTAGGTGTTGTGGAAGAAGCCACAGGTGATGGAGAACATGGATCGAGCAGTGGAAGATTGGGAGATGGCACAGATGTATGAGTAATAGGTTCAACAAGAGCAACTTGAGCAACATCATCTATGAAGGATTGATTGTCATTATGTGGGGAAAAGGGAAGGTTTGTTCGTGGAATTGAACATCCCACGAAGAAAAGATCCTCTTGTTTCAATATTATAAACTCGATAGGCTTTCTGTGTGGAAGCATATCCTGCCAGGATACATTTAAAAGAACGTGCTGCCAATTTATCCTTATGAGGTGTTGTATTTGAAGCATAACAAAGACACCCGAAAGTTCTAAGATTGCTATAATCAGGGACTTTCCCAGTAAGGTGTTTTCCATTGGAGAACTGGTGAAGGCAGACGATTGATGAGGTAAGTGGTTGTTAACAAGGCTTCCCCCCAAAAAGTGTTAGGTAAAGAAGCTTGGAAGAGGAGAGAACGAGTTATTTCAAGTAAATGCTTGTGCTTCCGTTCAACAATTCCATTGGATTGAGGTGAATAGGTGCAAGTTGTTTGATGCAGGATGCCATGATTCTGGAAAAGAGACTGACAACGATGACTTAAGAACTCTTTCCCATTATCCGAATGGAATGCTTTAATGGTAGTAGAATATTGAGTACGACCCATGTTTATGAAATAACTGAGAAGTTCAAACACAAAGATTTGTCCCTCATGAGAAAAACCCACACCCCTCTGCTAAAATCATCAACGAGAGTTAGGAAGTATTGTGCCCCAGAATGAGTTAGAGTTTTATACGGGCCTCAGATATCTACATGCACCAGATCAAAACAATGTAGTTCTTTGGATGAACTAAGATGGAACGGCTGTCTATGTTGTTTGGCAGCGTGACAAATATAATAAGGAGGTAAAGATGTTCCAGCCGTAGGCACAACAACAGGTATATGTTTCAAAACATCGAATGATGTATGACCTAAGCGTTTATGCTAAGTATGAGAATCAACAATCTTTCTCAAGCTTAAACTGACATCCAAAGTATCAGAAGTATTACAAAGCGGCACAAAATGTTTCAAAGCATTTTTTTTTTCAAAATAGTATTTTATTGATAACAAAAGTGATTATACAAACTAACTCCAAAAATGAGCATAGTTATGAAAAGTACAATCACCAAAAAGGGTAGACTAATGTCCGTGTTTCTTGGGGCGACCGCGCCTACGCTTTGGGGGAGTGGCTTGTTGTGCTTGTGTAGGCGCAGTTTCCTTGTCCTGATTGTTGGCACTTGGTTCATGATGGGGAAGGGCCTTGATGGCCTCCTCTTCTTCTACCTGATCCGCCCAGCTCTTTCTCGGATTGCTCTCTGGGGTTTGTTGTTCTGGAGCCTGAATTAGATTTTTTGTTGTCGGTGTGGCTTTCATAGGAGGGAGGGCTTGCTGTGGAAGCGTTTTTTTCTCGGTTGGACTGTGAAGGTTTCATCATTTCAGTTCTTTTCCATTTGTACATTGCACAGCATAGGGCTTTCGCTGCTTCATCCCAGGGGGTTACTTCCTTACTGTATCCATTCAATTTTCTAAAGGATTCAACTAGACCATCGTACAGTTCCGTCCAGATGGCCCTTTGTAGCCGTCGGATTGGAAAATTTTTTAAACTACCACAAGATAGACTACAATTTTTGGAAATGCCATCAACTGGTCTTTGGAAGACCGGTAAGAGCCACCGGTCTTCCAAAGACCGGTATTTGGAGATATCGGTCTTCCAAAGACCGGTAGTAATTAAAACTCTTAATCACAGTGATTAAGAAATACCGGTCTCTGAAAGACCGGTACTGAGTGAAACTAAGAACAACAAACATCGAAACAAAAAAGCTCCTCCGTCTACTTACTTGATATCGGTTATAGATCGAAACAAAAAAGCTCCCCCGAACATGTAGTTTCTCTTTTTGCTTCATGTAGAAAAATTCTTTTATCTGCATGTCTGTTGTGAATTCCGCGTTAGTGTTCGATGTATTGTGTGTGTGAGAATCTTTTGCTGTGCTGGTTTTAAGGAAAAAAATCTTGGAGACGTCGGAGGAGGGGGTTCACAAACATCCTTCTTGCAAATTGCAAATTGAAATTGACGACACTTCATGGACTGACCTAAATTCCCAAAATAGCTTCCAATACAGAAAGGGATTTGAAATCTGAATTCTCTCGGCTGCAAATCTGCATTTTTTCTGCACATGCTGAACTCTCTGCTCTCTGGTAATGCTCCCACTATATGTGTGTATTATTAGGTCTGAAACTTACTGTTCTCTGATCTCAGAATCTGGTTTGTTGCTCCTAATTTCCCATCATTGTTCTACCTGGCATTATCGTTCTATAACCATTTCCCAAACAGAGAAACTTGTAGATTGCTAGCAAAAAGAGAAACTTGTAAATTGCCAGCAAAAAGAGAAACTTGTAGATTACCAGCAAAAGAGCTTTTTTGTTTCAAGTCAGCACGCTGTTCTTGTTTGGATGTTTGCTGTTCTTGGTTTCACTCAGTACCGATCTTTCAGAGACCGGTATTTCTTAATCACTGTGATTAAGAGTTTTAATTACTACCTGTCTTTGGAAGACCGGTATCTCCAAATACCTGTCTTTGGAAGACCAGTGGCTCTTACCGGTCTTCCAAAGTCCGGTTGATGGCATTTCCAAAAATTGTAGTCTATTTTGTGGCAGTTTAAAAAAATTTCCCGTCGGATTGCTGGTCCATCATCATGTTCCTGTTTTTCATTCAATGGTCTGGGGGATTTAGCAGGATTTGTTGCTGGTTTTGTAGCACTCAGTGACTGTGTGTTGGCTGGAGAAGCCTCATGTGGGGGTGTTGCAGGAACTGATGCAGTTGCTGCATCAACTGCTGCATCATTCGCTGCTGGAGGTGCATCCGGGGGTGCAACCACTTCTTCACCTGAGATTTGCTTCTGAGTTTCAGTCACTTCTGCTTTATCAGCATCCATTGTTCCAGATCCTTCAGCCATAGTCGACTCTGGGATTTCAGCAGCCATTTCTGCACCTGAGATCTGCATCTGAATTCCAACAAAATCCGCTTCAGCAGCAACCACTTCTGCACCTGAATTCTGCCTCTGAATTGCAGTAAAGTCCTCTTTAGTAACATTCATTTTCCCCGATCCTTCTACCATAATCAAATCGGGGATTTCAGCATTGAGGAGGTGAGTATCTGGCCTTGTATCAGAGTGCACCCGGATAGGGATTCCAGCTGTTGTTTCTATCTGCTTGCTTCTATCCAGGGGAGGCCAGCCTTGTTTTTAGGCCTTGTTTGTGGTTTTAATCTCTTCTTTGATGAGGACTGTGAATGCTGCATCCTGGGTTTCTATCATCATAGTCTTGCTGATCCAACCTTTGGAGGTGGTAAGAATCTGTAATCGACCTAATCTCATGTGTTTCCTGCTGCTAGTGATTGGATCGATTTGCACTAGTTCTCCAATACAACCAGCAATGTTGGAGAAGAGCTTGTTGTCCCAGAATTGGAGAGGGACTCCAGTGATATTCACCCAGGTGCACCATGCTGGCTTACCATCGAGTAAGCGCCATGGTCTAACATTATGGAGATGGATGCCAGCCAGAGTTTCGGAGTCCTGTAGGAGTCTAACCTACTGTAATGTATCCAGAATAATGAGGAGCAACTCCCCCTCTCTATTCTTGTGGCCATTAGATCTGTATATTCAGTGGCTTTCAAGTGGCTATTTATAGATTGTATGTCTAGAATTGGCGAGGGATCACCTAAAAGACACGTATTTAGCCTGTTGCTGGAACCTGCATCAGGAGTATATTGAATTTTATCACCGACAGAATGGCTACCAGAGTCTCCATCAGAATAAGTATTAACACCAACAGGTCCACTAGTACTAGCACCAGGTTTATTTACACAATTAACACCTACAGCTTCTACCGTTTCAGCAGTATAGGTATTAGCAGAATCAACACCCACAAAAGCACTAGAGGCAAATTCTGCAATCTGCACATTCTCTGAATGAAGTTTCCGAGTCTCATGGCTCAAATTAAATTCCAGCTTGAATGAACCTATCAAAATTTCATTTAGCATTCTAAGCAATTGTTGAGGATTCAACCGATTTGGGAATCTAACGAAAGCATACCTGCACCCTTTTCTGTCAACATTGCACGGAAGGTGCATGTCCAACACCCGACCGTGAGCTGACACGGTTTCCAGAATTGCATTCCTCGACCATGAAGGAGGCAAATTGGTGAAGTGAAAGGAGTGGGAGTTACTCCGTAGACGGTGTAATTAATTTTCCCTGTTGTTCTTACGGGCTCTAGCGTGCTCTGTAGCCGCTGAATTTATGTTTCAAAGCATTTGTTGCTGAATTACAAACAGAAGAAAGAGCAGACGACAGTTCAGGGCTGAGGGGATTAACGTCCAGAATGTATAGATCATGATGCGCGTGCCCCACTGCTAGAATCCTAAGAGTAATCTGGTCCTGTATAAGGCAGAAAGAATCAAGGAAGAAAAGATGAACTCAGACTGTTTTAATAAGCTTGCTGACAGAGAGGAGATTATATTTGAAAGTAGGCAGATGCAAGACATCAGATATCATCAGAGATGGGTTCAAAGAAACAGATTCTAGATGCTTAACAACTGTTGTACTCCCATCAGGCTGTTGAACTAAAGCTCACTCTCCCCCAATATTCACATAATCAGCAAATAACTCCAAATCACAACACATATGACTAGAGGCTCCCGTATCTATAATCCAGGCACCATGTTTAATATCATGTATCACATTTAAAGAGCGACCAAAAACAGTTCTGAGTATGTGCCTCCAAAATGTGAAAGATTAACTTCTGTTGCAGGTTTTCCTTTCATCATTCTGGTCTTTTCTCATCAGACTGCCTCTCCAATTACTGTAGACATATCTCCTGTCATCCCTGTAGCATCATATTTCTCTTGTCTATCCTCAAGAGGATGACTTAAAACAGCAAAACTGTTAGAAGTACTTGCAACACTGACAATTTGTCTAGTTGGTGGATGGTTTTCATATTTCTTTTTATACCAATGTTGTACACCAGTTAACTTGAAACAAGAATCAGCTAGATGACCGATAGCCCCACAATGTGTGCATTTTCTACTAGCCTTCCAAGCTTTATACTCCTCCTTACTCATACGAGACAACTTATCAGATGACTGGTCATTCTGATGTTTATTACCAAACGACCTACTTAACAAGACAACATTTTCTGTAGCATCTGCAAGTGAAGCACTATGTTCTGTCGCAATATAGTTCACAGGCACACCTCTCTTGGCCTCAATTTTCACAACCATTGAGTATGCCTTATTCAAAGACAGTAAGGGATCAGAGTTCAAAATCTGCACAACGATGTTATCATAACATGCATTCAATCCCACGAGAAATTGAGTAAGCCAAATTTTAGTCACAAGATCTTGCATACTCCTTGCAGCACCGCTAGTACACACAGGCAAGGGTTCCATAGTGTTCAACTCATAGAGAGTGCAGACAATTGATTGAAATAGCGAGTGACAGAGTCTGTACCTTGCTTTAAACCAGCTATTTTGCATCGAATGCAGTAGATATCAGGCTCATTACTTGCGCCATATCTTTCTTCCAGGACAGACCAGAGAAATCTGGCGGATGAAGATGCAAATAGGAATGCTAGATGCATTTATTTTGTCATCGAAGTCAACAGCCAAGAAGTGACAGTCCTGTCGGTTCGTCTCCACTTAACATACTTCAGCGATGTAGGAGCTGGAGACTCTGATGATCCACCGATGAAATCGAGTTTTCCTCGAGCTTCAATCGAAATCAGAATCGATTGACTCCAAGCTCTATAATTGAGCCCCATCAGAGGCGCGGTGACCAACAGCGATTTTATATTGTCATTTTTGATGGATTCACCATCAGGAAGTTCCATATTGCCGGCACCCACACCGACCAGATCACCACCAACGATCTTCACCATCATTATATCCTTAAGGATCTATGAATTCTGATCGAATTCATGCAACCTCACGCTCTGATACCATGAAGAATTCCAGCACCGTAATCGGGATCTCAATATGAAGTGGTTGAGAGTGAGAGAAAATGTATTCTCCTTTATTGAAAAATGCAGTTGTAAAATATGTTCTCTCACTCAATACAATGAACGCGCGCTCCTATTTATACAATCATGTGAAACACAAAAGCAGATAAACAGATAAACGGAAGTGAACTTGGTCACTTCCGGCGTGGGAGATTCGGTGTGGTGTCTAGCGAAGGGGGCAGTATGCCATCCTCAACAATGGCAGAAGGATTATGGGATTCTAGTTTGGTGGTGAATGTGGCGCGGTACACCGGGAATGCAGGTCATTTGAAATGTTCAACGAAGCCCGCAATTCCAACAAAACAGTGGATGGTGGTTCAGAAAATACAAAGCAACAAAGGAACTAAACATGGCATGGTGCGTGAAGGCATATCTTACATCCAGGCAATGAATGTGGGGACCTCTAATTTACCCCCAGCTCCTGCGAATAGGGAGGATATTGACTTCATTACTGATCAAGAAGATGTTACTTGGTTAAGTAATAGTCTCATTGGACTTATGAGGAACACTTCTAGTGGTGCTATAGAAGAGATTGAGAGAAAGATGAAAAGTTGTGGTGGGTTCACCCTACATAATGTACATAATGATATGGTTCTTGTTCAATGTTTCCCATGAGCTAGATGTTGCCATGATCCCACGATTATTGGCACAACATACAAAGGCCATTGGCCAGACACTCATCAGAGCCATGCAGCCTGTCATTATATTTGAGCATTAGCTGTCTTTTCATGTTGTTTTACTAGAAATGTAAGCAGGCTATGAACTTACATTTGTAGCCTTAAAATATTTACATGGCCTGTTTGATATCTAAGCCCATAAGGCTAATTTAGCATCTGATTTTAACGACAATACACATACATATTAGTCATAACTGATTTCGGTGTTCCACATCCACATGATCTGAATTTTAAACATATGTTGTTACTAAGTATTGATTAAATTTTGTTGTGATTATTGTTGTGTTAATAATATCAAATTTATCTTCAATCATGGGTTGTATCTAGTAAGCTCTTATTGATCAATTTGACAATTCATCCCACCTAATCTCAATTGTCGTATTGACAGATTAGAACTTAGATTAAAATCAAACATTTTAATTAACCTAATTTATAACTAATAATTTAACCTTTTTAGTCTATTATTTTTCCATATGATTACTTATTATTGTTAATCATGGGACGGTCTGCAAACGATATTGTGCCAATATCGTTGGAAACTGTATTTATCGTTATTATTTGATCAATATTTTTATAAATTATATTGGTAAATATAAATTTTAATTATCTTTTTTTGGATTTTGCCAAAGATTTTCAATTCATAAATAATGGTGTTTATTTTTTGCGATCAAATTTCAATAGATGAAATGCTTGTACCAATTATTTCTTTTTATTTCCAATAAAAAAGGAAACATAAAATAAGAATCCAATATCATTGCCACCCAACCCACTCGACACAAAAAAAAACAAGAATTTAAAGGTCTACAAAAATTATAATGTGCAACTAAATTTTTTGAATTTATTTGGATTTGGGTCAATTCAAGTAATAAAGCACATATTTGCATAAGGCCACGATATATGATTTGTCAATTTTGGGTCCACCCAAAAAAATCAAAAATAAAAAAAGGTCAAGCCCGGAAGGAAAAGAAATGCCTAAGGCAAATAACCTGCTTTCTTTAGATCGCGGCCAGTGCCTGCTTTCTTCCATTTGATACTCTGCAATTTTAGGTATGCAATACAACTGCGCTTTCTTCCATTTGCATCTCATGACACTTTATGTTTCCCACGAGCTAGATGTTGCCATGATCCTACGATTTTTGGCACCACATACAAAGGCCATTGGCCAGACACTCATCAGAGCCATGTAGCTTTTCATTATATTTGAGCGTTGGCTGTCTTTTCATGTTGTAATATTTTTTTATGTGGCCTTTTACTAGAAATGTAGGCAGGCGGACTTTGGGCACCAAGCATATCAGAGTGGAAGTAACAATTTGGGAAGTTCATAACCAGCAAAGAAAGCCCGAACTGCCTCTGTCAAGTCCGCGGATATAATGTCCCAACAATGTTGGAAGAATACCCCAGAAAATCCATCTGGGCCCGGAGCGCTGTCTTTATTTAGTTGGAATACCGCAGTGCAGATTTCTTATGCATCTGGCCAAGCAGTGAGATTGCAGTTCATCTCCTTCGTGACAATTTTTGGAATCAAGTTTACCAACATAGCTACAGCAGAATCCTCTTCAGCAGAAAGCTGATGGGTGAAATGGTTCACTATCAATAGGCAAAAAAGCACTTTCCTTGTAGACAGAGCAGTAGTAGATGCAGAGCAAATCCGAAACATATCCCTTTGGACTGGGCTGTCCCATTCTCACCTCCCACAAATTTATCTTGGAGTGCCCCTATATACGGGAAGGAAAGTTACCAGCCTATTTGATTCCAGCCACCTTAAAGTGAAGCAGAAACTGGATAGTTGGGCTTTGAAATCTCTGTCTTCCGGAGGGCGGCTGATTCTCCTACAACATGTTTTATCTAGTCTGCCAGTCTATCAAGCAATGCCCCTGCAACCTGGTTCTTCGGTCATTAAAAAAATAAAGCAATCTTTTGCTAGATTCTTCTGGGGGACTGATGAAGAAAAACAGAAGCGACATTGGGTTTCATGGAAAAGAAATTGTTTGCCAACTGCGGAAGGAGGTCTGGGACTCCGTAGATTATAGGATGTTTGTGTGGCAGCCACAATGAAACTGTGGTGGCAGATAAGGAAGGAGCAGTCTCTACTGGCTGACTTTATGAAGCAGAAGTACTTTCCGAATGCCAGCCCATGTGCCACTCCAGTTAAAAAATATCACTCCCACATTTGGAAATGCCTATTAACAGTTAGACAGATTATGCTAGATCATACTTTTTGGATGGCTGGAGATGGTTCCAGAATAGATTTCTGGTGGGACAAGTGGATTGCTAGTGGTCCAATTGGTAACCATATACAGAGCATTCCCAAGGAATTCAGACTGCATGATTTCAGGTCTGAGCACCAATGGGATGTTGAGGGGTTGAATCTCCCAAGAGGGGTGCAGGACAACATTCAAGGAGTTGAGTGTTTTCTGAGGGAGGATAAATGTGTTTGGGTACCATCAAAAGATGGTAGCTTCAGTTTCAGTTCAGCCTAGGATCAGATAAGACACCGGGCTCCAAAGCAAAACTGGTTCCAACAAATCTGGCATCTGCAAATTAATCTAAAACTGAGCATTCTACTATGGAGAATACTTTTGGATGCAGTCCCGGTGGATGATAGAGTTAAAAGGGTTGGGATACAGCTGGCGTCAAAATGTAATTGTTGTTGCCAAAATCCGCAAGAGGAAACAATAGATCATCTCTTTTCTGATGGAGAAATTGCTCAGGAAATCTGGTGTTACTTTGGGAAAGTTTGTGATATTCCAGTCTTCTCCGGTCGGTTATCTGAGCGACTAGGGAAATGACATGCTAAGGCTCGTTCCAAGTATTATACACGAGTGATTAGGCTAATTCCAATGAGTATTTGTTGGTCCATATGGGTTAGCCGTTGTCGCGCTGTTTATGAGGATCAGGTTATGAAAAAAGAGCAAGTTTTCGCTATGATAACAGCAGGACTGAGAGATATGTTGATAAATTGGGTGCTGACAGGAAGTCTGAATCAAGGGGACCAGATGCTATTAACTGCGTTACACCTTCCAACTCCTAAATTGGCTTGGCGCAGCAGGACACCAATTATTTCTTTTTATTTTTTTTATAAAAAAGGAAAAATAAAAATAGGAATCCAATATCACTGCCACCCAACTCACCCAATACAAAAAACAAGAATTTAAAGGTATAATGTGCAACTAAAATTTTTGAATTTATTTGGATTTGGGTCAATTCAAGTAATAAAGCCCATATTTACTCAATTACTCAAGGCCACGATATATGATTTGTCAATTTTGGGTTCGTCCCAAAAATATCCAAAATCAAAAAAGGCCCAGTCCGAAAGGAAAGTAAATGCCAAAGGCAAATAACTTGCTTTCTTTAGGTCGCAGCCAGTGCCTGCTTTCTTTAGATCGTGGCCAGTGCCTGCTTTCTTTAAATCGCGGCCAATATCTGCTTTCTTCCATTTGATACTCTGCGATTTTAGGTATGCAATACAACTGTGCTTTCTTCCATTTGCATCTCATGGAACTTTATGTTTCCCATGAACTAGATGTTGCTATGATCCAACCACTATTGGCACCACATATAATGGCCATTGGCCAGACACTCATCACAGCCATGCAGCCTTTCATTATATTTGAGCATTTGCTGCCTTTTCATCTTGTAATATTT
Source organism: Pinguicula primuliflora (assembly GCA_025802335.1). Lineage (NCBI taxonomy): Eukaryota > Viridiplantae > Streptophyta > Magnoliopsida > Lamiales > Lentibulariaceae > Pinguicula > Pinguicula primuliflora. Next base: position 22,042 of record JAOYMZ010007877.1, read on the forward strand.
TTTTTCATGTTGTTTTACTAGAAATGTAAGCAGGCTATGAACTTACATTTGTAGCCTTAAATATTTACATGACCTGTTTGATATCTAAGCCCATAAGGCTAATTTAGCATCTGATTTTAACGACAATATGCATACATATTAGTCATAACTGATTTCGATGTTCCACATCCACATGATCTTAATTTTAAACATATGTTGTTACTAGGTATTGATTAAATTTTGTTGAGTTAATAATATCAAATTTATCTTCAATCACGGGTTGTATCTAGTAAGCTCTTATTGATCAATTTGACAATTCAACCCACCCAATCTCAATTGTCGTATTGACATATTAGAACTTAGATAAAAATTAAATAACTTAATTAATCTAATTTAAAATATAACTAATAATATAATCTTTTTAGTCTATTATTTTTCCATATGATTACTTATTTTTGTTAATCATGGACGGTCTGCAAACGATATTGGAGCCAGTATCGTTGGAAACTTTATTTATTATTTTTTATCAATATTTTTATAAATTATGTTGATAAATATAATTTTTAATTATCATTTTTTTAGATTTTGCCAAAGATTTCCAATTCATAAATAATGGTATTTATTTTTTGCGATCAAATTTTACTTTAGATGAAATACTTATACCTCTTATTATTTCTTTTTATTTCCAAGAAAAAAAGGAAACATAAAAATAGTAATCCAATATCACTGCCGCCCAACCCACCCAACACAAAAAACAAGAATTTAAAGGTCTACAAAAATTATAATGTGCAACTAAAAATTTTGAATTTATTTGGATTTGGGTCAATTCAAGTAATAATGCCGATATTTGCATTTTGCCACGATATATGGTTTGCCAATTTTGGGCCCGTCCCAAAAAAATCCAAAATAAAAAAAGGCCCAACCCGAAAGGAAAGGAAATGCCAAAGGTAAATAGTCGGCTTTTTTTAGGTTGCGGCCAGTGATTGCTTTTTTTAGGTCGCGGCCAGTGCCTGCTTTCTTCCATTTGATACTTTGCAATTTTAGGTATGCAATACAACTGTGTTTTCTTCCATTTGCATCTCATGGCACTTTATGTTTCCCATGAGCTAGATGTTGCTATGATCCAACCATTATTGGCACAACATACAAAGGCCATTGGCCAGACACTCATCAGAGCCATGCAGCCTTTAATTATATTTGAGCATTAGCTGCCTTTTCATGTTGTAATATTTTTTATGCGGGCTTTTACTAAAAATGTAAGCAGGCTATGAACTTACATTTGTAGCCTTATAATATTTACATGGCCTGTTTGATATCTAAATCTAAGCTCATAAGGCTAATTTAGCATCTGATTTTAACGACAATACACATACATATTAGTCATAACTGATTTCGATGTTCCACATCCACATGATCTGAATTTTAAACATATGTTGTTACTAAGTATTGATTACATTTTGTAGTGATTATTGTTGTGTTAATAATATCAAATTTATCTTCAATCACGGATTGTATCTAGCAAGCTCTTATTGATCAATTTAACAATTCATCCCACCTAATCTCAATTGTCGTATTGACACATTAGAACTTAGATTAAAATTGAACACTTTAATTAATCTAACTTAAAATATAACTAATAATTTAACCTTTTAGTCTATTATTTTTCCATTTGATTGCATATTTTTGTTAATCATGGGAGCGTCTGGAGAAGTGCATACAGCACAGTATCAAAAAGAGAGTATTGCACTGAAGCAAATACTAGAAGGACGTTTTAAAGATGCGAAGGTTTATTTTATTTAACTTTCAACAAACATTAAAATAAAAATAGATTACTAATTTCATCCACTAAGTTCAATATTTACAGGTTCAACCTTTAGTGATTGGAAAGATATTCTAAATATAATGACTCAAATTGATCGCGGAATAGAAGCCTTTTCAAATCACACTTTGGTGATTGATGATTTAAATCCAGACAACATAAGATACATCTAGGTGAATGTAATTGATTATTTATGCTATTTATGATATCTTTATAGCCCAACTGATTTCTTTTTTCTTTCAGAAAACTGCATGAAGGGAAGAGGGTGAGTCATGAGGCCTAGCAGATTTTGGCTCAGTAGTGTCCGCTGGACAGATTCTTATAACATGGAACAAGACACATACACCATATGATTCTTCTAACACCCGTAAGCACTTGAGAACCTGTCATATAAACATATAAAACCCGGATTAGAATATAGTAGGGTAGTCAATAATCCATTTCTCATAACTGGAATATTTTTTGTTTGGCAGAACCTACAAATATGACAATAGATGTCCACAGTTTGGGAGTCATGATGATGCAATTGCTGATGAAGGATGCTGCTGTAAAAATCTAAAATCCTATTCTATAAATCAAGAACTAAAAGTTATAAACCCTATAAACCATATAAAATGCTTAACCTATTTATCTTATTATTATTTACTTTTCGAAATCAATATTACGGGGCTTCGCCGCCGCAAAATCTAAAACTCTATCCTATAAATCCTAAGAGCTAAATGTTTTTTTTTTAGCAAAATGAAGATTTTATTGCTAATAGGGTGTGGTGCAAGCACCTACATGGTCCGCCTGACCCTTCCATCGAAACGATTTTGGATGATATATGCCCACCTCCTTAAAACCTCTCTTCGGTAAACCCCTGGCAGGGAAAATCTTAGGAGAGGAAAGAGTATGGCGCCATAAAGCATCCCTTACACCGAAAGCTATAGAAATTACAACTAGACTAATGTTCAGGTGCTTTTCAAACATCTCTTGATTTTTTTCTTCTAGAATAGTGGCTGTGGTGATCTTGCTGTAGTTGGGTCCTGATCTTGTCTGGAGGTTGAGCTTGGCTAACAAGTATATAATCCGTTTGCTTAGCTCCTTCCTTCGCCAGGATGTCGGCGGTTTGATTAAGTTCTCTAAAGCAGGGGTGGATGCTGCATTCTATAAATTGTTCCCTGAGCTCCCAGATCCGGATCAGTGTTTGCCGAATTTTCCATGGAGGAGCTGATACCTGCAAGACACTATTCACTAAGACCAAAGAATCAGAGTTTATGGTTAGTCGCATGAAACTGTTTTGTAAAGCTAGCTCCATTCCAGTTTTAGTGCTTCCGCTTCTGCCTCAATTGGTAGATCACACCTGATTTGGGAATAATAAGATAGCCTGTGTGCGCCATGAGCGTCCCTGAATAGACCCCTGATTCCTGCTGCATCTAAATCATTTCAAATTAGATAAAATGTCCAAAATGGTATATATTGGTAAATAAGCTTAATAATGGTCTACATGCTGCCTGCAACAATTTCATGTTAGCCATTGTGTGTGTGCTGTCACGTGGGGCTAAGGCCTAAGTTTCTTATTTTGTAACTTGCAAGTTGTACGAAAATTTTCTAATCCCGTACATTATATTCGGATAAGTGTCCTTATATTTCGAATTTCAATTTTGTCCATTCATCTATTGATCTGATAGACAAGATTGGATTACTTAGTTTTTAAATACTGTTGATCTTGGTCGTCCATTCAATAATGAAGGGTGAGGAAGTCGGACCTTCTGGCCCCAGCTAAAAATTTCTTTATTGTTGTATTTATGTTTTTATATATAAATGTTTTAAATTTAAAATAATACTACTCTAGCATGTGTCAATTATCATAACCACTCAATAAAATGGTGTGTTTATGATACATAAGGAATTTAAAAATAAGGTCCAATGTGGAAATACCTAGAACATTGTTCTAAAATTTATGGACGTAATTTAAGTTTTAATATATTTGTCAAATTATCATGGATCAATTTTATGGAAATGTAGTTTTTCTCAATATTTTATCTTTGGAACAGTTCTTGTCATTTTCGCTTTATTTGTAGTCAACTACAACAATTAATTAGTTCAAGTAATTCGAAATGGAGAATGCTAAGCGGAATCACAGAAAATCAAAAATTTGGACCAAAATGGTGCAAAAAGACGAAATTATCCCTGATCCTAACAGTTGTGTCAAGGACAATTTTATGATTTCACCCATTTTCGATTTAAGACGAAAGCCCCTCCATTTGCTTTGCTCCACACCCACGAATTTTATTATTGGTAAGTGAAATGATCTCGGCCGTTGAAGTATAGATTCAACGACCAATAATAAATTTCGACAAATAACACTATAAATTAAGCACCGGAAAAAAATTCCCTCACCCACAAGCTCATCTCTCTCTATATACAATTATCCATCCACTAAACTCACGCAGCATTAACCGTATAAATCATCTTTTCATTTCATTCTCCTACTTGTCATCGACACACAGACCGGTTTCTCCTCGCGAAAGCCGCCGCCCATGTGATTTTCATCCATGTTATTCGCCCGTTTAGCTCAAAGGATTCTGGTTCTGCAATCGGGCGGCGGTTACTTCGATGTCGGCCAAGAAAGCTATCGAGGGGATGTCGAAAGGGTTGATGGATGAAGTGCTCAAATGGGGGACGATGAAGCAGACCGGCGTGAGCCTACGGTACATGATGGAATTCGGCTCCCGGCCGATTCCGAGGAATCTTCTGATTGCCGCGCAGTTCCTGCAGAAGGAGCTACCGATTAGGATCGCGCGTCGTGCTATTGAGCTGGAGTCCCTTCCTTACGGGCTATCTCACAAGTCGGCTGTATTGAAGGTGCCGTCCCTCTGGAAATGGTCTTGTATGGTTTCATTTCTTGATGTTTATTCTTAACTATTGGGTCTGTGCCTTTCGAGTCTGCCTTTTTTTGTTGATCCCGGAGTTTTCCAAGGTTTTCCTGTTTTCTGGGATGGATTTTGATTTTTTTTCTTTTGCGCTGGCGGTTACAATTACGAATCTTGTAGTCGGAATCTAGTCAAGATAAGGTGAGATATAGTTTTCTAATGGCTTGTGGGTATGGTCAACCGGAACGTATGGATTTAAATCAATTTGTGGATATCCTGTTACTTGTTTATGTGCATGCGGATCTATTGGATTATTTGACTTGTTCGCGGTGTGATGATCTTCTGCTTGAGGATAAATTAATCTTCTACCCCAAAATCCCGTTCTGGCATGCGAACTGTCCTTCATCTTTGATTCATCGCTGTGATATTCATGTTAGAATTTTGGTTAAGCAGAGTGCAAGTAACCGCGTGTCATATTACATCTGAGCCGCTTACAGGTGGTGTATTTATTTCCTTCTGGGTGATGTTCTGGTGTGAAATTTTGTCAAATGGAAAATGTATTGTTGGGTTTTTCCGCACTCCTTTACCATTATTTGCTAAAAGATTATGACCTTGGAATGTCTTATTCAGTCCAAGGATCTTCGTTGTGCAATGACGTACAGCGACTGAGTTGCATAAATGTATTAATGATAGTGCATGCCATTCGTCCTGACTTCTTTTCCAGGTGAAAGATTGGTACCTGGAATCTTTCCGTGAGCTTAGATCCTTTCCAGATCTTAAGGATAATAACGATGAGGTGGAGTTTACAGAAGCGATTAAGAAGATAAAAGTCAGGCACAACAATGTGGTTCCTATGATGGCGTTGGGTGTTCAGCAGTTAAAAAAGGATCTGAAGCGTAAAACTGACTACCGGAACCTGCATGAAATTCACGAGTTCTTAGATAGATTTTATATGTCCAGAATAGGAATCCGCATGTTGATTGGTTAGTCTCTTTTGATCTGTGCCTCTATTATCTTCTTCTCCTTTTACTGGGCTTAAGTGGTGACTAAGCTGTTTGATATCAGCAGATAGTATGCTAAACTAGTTTCTTCTTCGGTTTCAAAATTATCACGAACTCAGGGCAGCATGTCGCCCTGCATGATCCAAATCCACCTCCTGATTGTGTGGGTTATATTCATACCAAAATGTCTCCCGTAGAGATAGCACGAAGTGCCAGTGAGGATGCTCGTGCCATTTGCTTGCGACAATATGGCAGTTCGCCAGACATAAATATATATGGAGACCCTAATTTTACATTTCCGTAAGTGACTGTTATTGGGCCGCGTTAGAGTCATTCATGCTTTTGAATGCCTCTGGTAAAATGTACCGAAAATTGCTCTCATGTTTATACCTTGCGTTTGGCTGCATTCATGGCAGGTATGTGCCTCCACATTTGCATTTGATGGTCTTTGAGTTGGTAAAGAATTCACTAAGAGCTGTTCAAGAACGACATATGGACTCAGACAATGTTCCACCTCCTATCCGGATAATAGTTGCTGATGGTCTGGAGGATGTCACCATAAAGGTTGATTTTCTACTCCTTTCCCTTCTCCCTGTGCATTTTATTGCTAGCCAACTCCCGCTGATCGTTGACTCCCGTGTCCTGTAAGATCTCTGATGAAGGAGGTGGAATACCAAGAAGTGGCCTTCCCAGGATCTTCACATATCTCTACAGTACAGCAAAGAACCCTCTGGATGAACAGTCTGAAACTGATATCGAAACTTCAGCAACTATGGCTGGCTATGGATATGGCCTTCCCATCAGTCGTTTGTACGCTAGGTACTTTGGTGGAGACCTTCAGATGATTTCCATGGAAGGATACGGTACGTCATACACTCGTAATCACGGTATAGCTGTTATAGTGGTAGTCCGGTTGTTTTGTGGCTGAACACTTTTAATCAAGATTCCCTATCTGATCTATGTAAGTAAGCTCTTCTTGCAGGTACAGATGCTTACCTCCATTTATCACGTTTGGGAGATTCTCAAGAACCATTGCCTTAATTGATGATGCTACTGAAAGTAGCAATGCAATTGATGATGGGGATACTGTTTGTTTGCTGTAAAATTGTTGCTTGTACTTGCTGTGAAGATCAAGATACATATAGCCCTTTTCTATGGGAATAAAAGGATATTCCCCTTCAAAAATTGCAAACATCTTTAGAAATTGCAGTTGTCCTTTACCCAATGGCTTCTAATAAATAGTTCGTAGCCAAGTTAAAAATGGATTCAATGCTTGTTTTTTTGGAAACAGGTTCACTCTTGTGACTGTTTTGATTGTTACATGTAAAAATTGGATTGCAAAACTGCACAAAATTTCAAGTTTCTAATTTATTATTTTGATTAAATTATTATGGTTCCGATTAAATACCTCGATCTTCACGAGATAATCACTTGAGTGATCATACTCATTAGATCAAAATATAATGATCAACATTAGAAATCGAGATCATAAGTTCTGGACTTGAAAATTTATGATGATTTGTACATTAAACCTGAGCATACCTACTGGAATGAGCCAGCAGCACAAATTTTTCAAATGAGGTCGAGGTATTTCTAAACATCTGTTTGAGATATCACGATGTTGTTGGATTTGGTATCCTTTTCTAGATTTGGCAGCTTAGTGTCTCTTGGTATCTTTAGCTCCAAGTCTTGTATATATTGCACCAGAACATGTTGCACATGACTCTAGTCCATCACTTCAACATGTAATGAAGATCAAAGCACCGAGTGCGTACACCAACACTTGACTCAGCCCTTTTTATCATTTATGCCCACAATTCTGCTCCATATGAACTGTTAATTCATTTCATCACAATTAAGTACGAAATAAAGCAGAAATCACGTTATCATGGCATAATTTAATGAGAAATGCTCAGCTAAGTACACTCAAAATGTGATATGAATTGAACTTATCAGCGGGATACCAAACTCTACGTGGTATTCTCTTTGTAGGCACAACGAAGACTCATTTACCAAGCTTCCAGGTACATGCCTGATTACTAAGGTAACTATTAGAACAAGTTTGTCCCAGTTCTTGTGCAATTTCTAATTCAAGCTCCAACATGCCAACCCGTTGGAAGCACCATTCCACACGCCACATCAAATGTTCCTATAATTTCTTCTCAAAGCTCTCAAGCTTTCACGCTCATCTTCCATAGATTTTGCAAACAAGCCAAACTCTAGCTACGTGAAACTAGCTAACCGGATGACATTAACCAGTTCAACGGTGTCTCTGCCTTGAATGACTTAGTTCGTGCCAAAGAAATCAGGAATAAATGAAAAAAAAATGAAATGAGTGTGTTTGTGTATGTGTGTGAGAACTGTGACGTTTTCACAAATAATTTTTTCTGTTCGTTTCAAAGAAAAAAATTAGTTGTACAAAAACTTGCATTTTTTTTTACAAAAACATACAATTAAAATACTAACAAAACAATAGATTAAGATTATATTTTGCGCAAACCTTCTACTGAGTTCTACGGCTTCTTCTATTTGTTATGACTTTTTAAGTGGATGGTGTTTTTCAATTCTATGCATAAGCTTTCTAACGATGTGCCCAATTCCGTCAACGGAAAATTCTAGTGGCCGGAATTGAAAATGCATGTATAAAATCATGTCACCGGAACCTGTCTCTTTTAAAAATTATATTAATATTTTGAAAATTATATTATTTTGTATACATGTTAATTATGCCCAAACTTGAGATTGAAAATATTTATAATGCGAGAAAATGGGCTGAAGCCCAATTTGCTGATCAGGCGGGCTGCGCACTTCCGCGCCGCAAAGGAGCATTGGTCGAAAACCCTTATCGGCTCATATAAATAGTACAGTGTCTAAACCCTACTGCATCCTTCTATTTTTCTACTCGCCCACCTTCAGTGTCTCACGAACAATCAAAGCCTACAATGGAGTTCTGGCGTACGCATATTTTCTATCTTCTATTGTTTTGTTTTCTGAACTTTCCAAACTGATTTTGTGTTTTAATTTTAGGTATTTTGCTTTCAAGTCTTACGCCTTGTTGTTGCTCCCTTTGTTAGTCATGTTTCTATTTATGTTCGCTTACTGTCATTATTTTTGCAATTGATAATCGGTGGAATACAACTGTCTAGTGATTTCTTGTCATTGTCGATAGACGAACACCTGATTCTTGTTGAAAATTGGTAGTATTGGGTTAATGCAGTATTTGATGAAGGAAAGTCCCATGTTGCTTCTACTCATTTTCTCATAGTCCCACGTTGCTTTTACTCATTTTTTCATTTCAGTTTCATCTTGCTTCATATTGTGTAACCCACTGTTTTATTTATCACACTATTCGTTAATACGTTTTGTATTCAGGTGCTGAGGTGAAAACTGGAGAAGTTCTGAAGGTTAATCCTGGCGAGGGCTTGGTTGTGCGTCTCACTCTGGTTGGCGCAACCTTTTTTATCCCTGGATAGTATATTGTGATCTATATGAATATTGGAATTAAATGGTTTTGTAATCTCCATTATTTTGCAGGCTTGTCTTGGTGAGGTGAAAGGAAGTGAGTCTGTTTTCTTATATCTGAGAGTGCAAGGGAGAAAAAGCATAATTGGAAGACTGTTCACTGATAAGTCACCTCAACAGTGTAATTTAGTATTTGACAGAGATTTCGAGCTATCTCACTCGGGAGAAAGAGTAAGTGTCTACTACTATGGTTATAAGGCTAAAAACCCTTCGGACGATAAAGAATATCCTTTCAGTTGATTTCATAGCAAAGCGTATTTCATATTTGTTGTTCTGCAATCTTTATTTTCCTTAACTTGGGGATCCTTTCGACATTACGAAGTCTCCAGTTGAAGAACCTGGCATGATTTGTTCCCTTTGCGGATCCAAGGTTTGTCTTAATCTTCTATTGTCTCTTTGCTAACTTTATATGTCATTTCAGACTTTAATTTTTACTTAACATCCAATTCTTATACTATAAGTATTATTCAAAAGTCAAATTCCCTTTGAAGTATAGCTGATGCCACCATATTGTAGGTTGATGAATCTGGTGGTGATGGGTACACCCCACAGAAGGTATATGCTTCCAACCTTTGCACACTTTTTTGTGCGACCTGAACGCTTATATGCCGGTTGCTGCTTCGACGTCAAAATCACATTTTTCCCACAGGCTGCACCAAACAAGAAAAGAGATGGAGAATATGCAGGTAAACCGGCGAAAAAGGCGAAAGTTATTCCACAAAAAACTGGTTATTCTCTTTTCTTTGAGTTCTTATAAGTCATCAATTTTTCCTCATGTTTGTAGTGATTTTAATTTGAGGCTCCCATATTTCTTTCCGTTGTCAGATGGCAAGAAGACTCCCATTCCTGTAGCAGCTGCACTAGGTAATGTCAATTTACTGTGGCGAAATAAATTCTCAACAATTGGGTGATTGACAAATTTTAATTTTTCCGTGCAGGGCATTTGGCACTAATGAAGCTCTTGAACACCATAGGTCCATAACAAGACGAAGCATGGTGGTGGAAAGTGATCAACCGCCTTTTTCTACATCATCCAGCGGCGGATCTAGTCGGGTGCTTGTGCTTGGGCTTGGGGGGCCCAAACACGCCTATGAAGACAAAAAACCCTTATTATGTATAAATTTCGTACAATCACTGCCCAAACAACCACGAGCATATTTCGTAACAACAAGCCGAGGCCATGCAGGAGCTAAAAATTCAAAACAGAAACTTAAAGAACACCAGATGAAATTAAGAATACGCCGAGAGTGTTCGATGAGTGGAGACTGAAAATTGGGTGGGGAAGTGAGATATCCTTCTTCGGTCCATATAATATATGATGCTTTTTCGTTCATCGCTTCTGGAATATTTGTTGACTACGGTCAACAATTCAATTGAATTTTAAAATTAAAAGGTGGGGGTGATGATCCACTTCTAACATAATTAGAAATTGAGTGGGGGTAAGGTCAATTTTTTGGAACACTACAGCACACAAATTTATTTTGTATCATATCTAGGTGTCTAGATAAAAAATATAATATGGAGTATAAAATTTTAGCGTTTAGAGGATTTCAAAACGAGCGGCGGATCCAACAGAATTTGTGAATTTCCTCATACAAATTGATGTTGTGTTGTTCGGGCGCATTGCAACTATAGGGAAATACACTCTTCATATATTGGAGTAACTTACATATATTCTTTAGCTTCTCGCTGTCCACAACTATTTGAGTAACTTAGGCAATTGAGTTTGTAACAAATGTCAATTGGGTTAAAGGATCATTGAATGATGCATTGAGACATTTTTCTTTTTCTTCATCAGGTTGTGTATTGTTTATGCCCTTTCAATTAATCAGTAAGTAACTTGCTCTATGTGGGTGTTGTTTATTAGAATATTGCACAGTAAGTTTTCTCATTAAATTTCTCCATCGCTATTTGGAGTAATGATGTCTCCATTGCTAATTGTGTAAACATATAGTCATTTTACATATACTTATGTATAAAAACAAACTTTAACTTACCTCAAACTAACCTTATACCTTAAGATTCACCTTGAACACAAAACAAAAACGAGATGTAGATCTTGTTAGAGATCACCTAACTTGTTCTCTTTCAAAAATATCTTGGAATTGTTTCTTTCCACTTTTTCTCATAAGATAAAGAAGTTCCTTCTATTGAACTGTTCATAAGGAAGACTTATCCCAAAAAGAATGAATAATTACGTATACTTATCACAAGTCATGTGTTTTTATACTTTACACATGTCATGCATTAAGCTTTCATTATTATTTTCTTTTCATGGCTTTGGTTATTAGAACAAATATAATGGGCTAATGAAACAAGTCAATCTCATTACTAATGAAGCTCATAGTCCATGAATCAATTCCAAATGAGAAAAATTCCAATTAATTTACGAAAGAGTTAAGATTTTATAGCTAAATATTACAACATGTAACATCTTAGTTTTTCATCTTATCTCATGTTCAATTTCTTCATTATATAAAATTATGCACGTCTTATAAGAAGTATATTAAATCCTTTATCTTGTTTTTCGTTCAGTCGATGAGACCTATATCGAGGATTTGTATTGGATTGGTAATGACGTTTTTACAATCATAAACTATAAGCAATGCTCTAACTGCATATTATAGTTACCCAACCAATACAAATGTGATGTAACCATTTTACAAAAAACAATCCTGTAGTAATATTATGATGAATATTACTAGTATCCATTCTTCGTCTCAAGATGTTATGAATAGCATGCAAAGTAGGGTTGTGTCATCTTTGCATTACATTCATTTCTTGGTCTCTTTTGAGCAAACTGTAAATATATAGTTGACATCACTTCAACTATATTGCATGCATTTATAATAATTCACTCTACCAAGAGGCCCATTAATATCATTACTTGTTACCAATGAAGGACAATGATATTATTGATTTATACTCTTTTCAGTGAAATTTGTATATAAAGAACTACTACCTTTATCATCACTTATAATAAAGCAATATTGAGTAGTAATTACGTTATACACTTATCAAGTGAAAATATACAGTCTCATATATTTGAATTCATAGACTCAGTGAAAGCATTAATGACACGAACACAATCCATATAATGCTTTCACCTATTAGGTCATGTTCAATGTATGAATCCACTCATACACTCGTATCTTAAATGATAAACTTTTATCAACGTTCGTAGAACTACAGCGTACCTTAACCAATACGATAATTTGTTATGGTATACTAGTGTTCCTTGCTAGCTATCAAGATTTTGAACACTTTAGAGTTTCATGTTTGATATCATATAGAGTTCTACGGTTCAAGACCAAGAGCATCTTCTTGGATACTTCTATAAAATATCAAACTCATGGAATAAAATGTCATCACAAATATATACATTCAATTCATAAATAATATAAATGTAATCAACATAAGATCACTTTTAGAACACAAAACTAACAATCTCCCACATGTTCTCAATGTTTCTTGTTTTGCATTACTCATGCATGAAACTCTAAAACAAACATTGCCCCTGTTGATTTACTGAACAATATCTATCCATTCTTTATGGTATTTTTAACCCATGGCATCGAAGTGAACTTCACATTTGGCTTGAGATAAAGGATTTGTTAGCTAATCAGCTGTGTTGTTATCCGTGTCCACCTTTAATATATTTATTTTGCCTTCTTTAACAAAGTCTCGAATGATAAAATGCTTTCGGTCCATGTGTTTGACCTTATGGTGTGATCTTGATTCTTTGATTTGCGCAATAGCTCCACTATTGTTGCAAAAGATCTCCAAGGGTCCTTCAATAGAAGGAATCACACCAAGTTCTTCGATGAACTTCTTGATCCAAACACCTTCTTTGCTTGCTTCAGTAGTAACCATTACCTCTACTTCGGTGGTAGAGTCGGTCGTGTTGGATTGTTTAAAACTTCTCTAACTCACACCACCACCATTCAGAATGAAGATATACCATGATTGTGATCTTCTATCATCAGAATCACTTTGAAAATTAGCATCGATGTAGCCATCTATGATGAGATCCCTTTTTCCTCCATACACAAAAAACATATTCTTAGTCCTGTTAAGATGCGTAAAAATGTTCTTCTCTGCGGTCCAATGAGCAAGATTGCATGGGCATGGTGACGACTTGTCACGCTTAGAGCATACATAATATCGGGCCGTGTACACACCATAGCATACATGATGGAACCAATAACAGAAGCATATGGTATATCCTTCATCATTGTAATGTCCTCTCATGCTGTAACACATTGAGACTTGGTGAGAGTTCAACCTTTAGTAATTGGAACATTTCCTTTCTTGGAGTTATGCATGTTGAATTTTTCAATACGCTGTTGATGTAAGTATATTGACCTAAGCTAGTGAGCCTTCGAGACCTATCTTTACATATCTTTATTCCTAAGATATATTGAGACTCACCCAAATTATTCATTGATGAAATATTTTGCAATGATGTTCCCGTTTTCTCTAACAAGGGTATAAAGTTTTCAATTAGTAGTATGCATTCGACATACAATTCTAAGAAAATCACATAGCTCCTTTTGGCTCTCCTTACTCTTCTTCCCTTTTGTCTTATTCGTCATCATTTCCCACTTGTTTTTATGTTGTTGAAAGGTGACGGTCGTATTACTTCCTGGAAAGTACGTTTCTCATATATGATTATCACTCACCAAAGAATCCATCACTGGCGCCTTCGAACAGTTCAACCCGGTTATCATGGCAAATTCCTTTATACCAAACTTGATTGACTTTCCCTCTATGAGAAACCACAACTCTAATTTCTTAAACATTTTGATGCGCCTGAGTAATAAGAAATGGACGAGCTGTCCGGAGGATGTTTTCCTTTGGAACGTCCAAGAGTTGTCCAAATCCATGAAATGACCCATAAGTGCTTCATATTTGGTCAAGTTCTCGTTTACTCAATCTCTCCTTTATCTCCTCTATAATCTGTAATGAATGGTGCACCGTCATCTTAACAGGGAACTCCGTGTGTGCTCTGTCGTATAACTCCGTTGGTAGGTATGTGGGAAAGCCTACCAATTGAGATGTATTAGTCGGTATGCGCACCTGTGTATAAAATATAGACAACAATTATACAAAACTTCAAATTCAGTCTAAGGGATTCATTCTCAACACGCCGGGATCAGTTAAGTGATTTATCATGTCGCAAATTGCAATGTATAACATACTAGAAAATTTTGAGATAGGGAATGCCCTGCATTGTGCCCACTTGAGTCATCGCTCCAACCTCAAATCCCAAGCACTTATGACGTTTTCGGTTCGACCATCATTATTGCTGCTTGAAACATTGACGAGTCATTCATCACTCTTCTCGTCTGCAAGAGGTGAAGTAGGTTGGGCCTTCCACGTGCATGTCAAAATGATATCATTTACGATTGCAGTAATTGTTTGATTCATGTCCACGTGCATGTTTGATGATTTCTCCAGCGACATGTTGAACGATTGAATTTAAAGTTTTCGATTGAAGGGTTACAAGTTTTTCTATTTTCTGAGAAGTAGTTTTCCTTTCGACGGAGATGAGAAAGTGAAAAGTCTTCAGGTGATAGACTTGATTAGAAGGTGTTTAGATGGTTTAGTTATTTTATTTTTTTTCTTTTAATATCTTTTAAGTAAAATAACAATAAAAGTAAATCAAAAGTGAAATAAGAATTACTTTTCGAAATGCAATTTTGTCTGAGGTCATTCATCCAATTCTTCCAATGATTTATCCCTACATTTCCTTCCTAAGAAACATGTGTCTCTTCATCTCCTGCAAGCTTTCACGCTCTTTACCGCAAAAATTGAGAACCCTCACCTCCATTTTCACAATGATTTGTTGCTCAAACCAAAGTAACACAACAATGATGAAAATGTAATATGGAAAAATTCAAAAATGACGATGAACCAAAGAATAAACCCCTCAAAGGTGAATCAAGTAAAGCTGAAGAATTTCACCTCTTGTCGTGTTGACATTATAGACCTCATCTCCGACGATGAAATGTCTACTGTCGGAAACCATGAGGTAGATGTAAGTGTTTTGTACATAAGTCAACACTTTTTATTGGTGTACAGGTTTTACTTTTGTCCATGCATGTGTTGATTCATGACTGATAGTTAGCAAGATTTTGATTTTCATCAAATTTAGTTGTAATAGATGATATTGAGGCTTGATGTCTTGTTGGTTGTATATGGATGCATGTTGTATATGATGTTTGTATATGTAATGTCGTGTTGTGCAACATTACATTTACATTGTATACATATAACTTTTTATGTAATGTCTTGTGGTTATGTACTATCGTGTTGTGTTGTATTCAATTTACTATATATTTAGACAGTATTGTGTTTGTATCTTTTTGTTAATTGTATACATTATTGTTTAATAATATTGCATGTTGTATTATGTTTGTATGTAGTTTTGTGTTATGATATAAATTGTTGCTAATATTAGGATGACAGATTTGATGCGGCCTGGTACTAGTTGTTTGAAGATGTTGAGGAAAGAAAGATCAACAAATTTTACGTGAAGGATCCTCTACTAGAAAAGGGCCAGAAGGAGGAGAGACTAGAAATAAAGAAGGAAGAAGAGGAAGAAATGAGCAAGCATATAAAAAAATGAAAGATCGCGTATTTGATCCTGAGCCTGACGATGCTGAGGATGTCCCCTTATGATGCCACCCCCTTCTCCTGGACCATCACCTCATTCTCAGTCTATTGAAGTGTTGGTAAAGTAGAGCAAATTATCAGATTCGAGAACTTATCGATTTGTAGTTTCAAGCTGTGTCGTGGACGCACAC
>JAOYMZ010007878.1:0-22108 GCA_025802335.1 Pinguicula primuliflora
AATTCTTAATGACATTTAAATGATAGACTAAACTTGCAAAATTCTTAATTAAACTACATGTAGGGATGAATTAGGAATAAAGTGTTGGGACATGTAGCATCACTCTAAAACAAATCATAGCTATTAGTCCTATTGAACTAACCAAATAAACTCTATAGGTCGTAGGTGGGGGCCGTCCGGGGGTCATTTTAAGGTTCTTGGAACTCTTGTGTTTTACCAGTGAGTCAGTTGCGGATGTATGTTTCACCTAATACCACTGGAAAAAGAAAACATACAGACAGACACAGGCACTGGTTGTGATCTGATCTCCATCTCCGTTTTCTGCAGCATCAAGAAATGAAAAAGCTTGGTTCTGTTCTGGTCAAACTGAGGTTAGACCAACTCTCTGGGGAAAGTGACGTGTGACTCGTGGCCAGTGGGCTGCACTTGTACAGATGCAAGAGAAACTTTGACTTCGAAGATACAAATCTTTCTTCAGACAAATGATGTATGATTATTTTACTCTTTATTTATATATACTTTATTGATATTATTTGTAGATTTTATAATTTGTCAACAATATCAACCACAAATTTTATTATTTATTATTTATATTTATTTATTTTATTTTATTTGGGATTGTGATGATTGCCACGTAACAATGTCTACAAATTGTAGTAATAGTGTACAAATAGTATGGCGCCTAATCTGTGATTGACTTGACATACTGGGGGATGGCAACAAATGGGGAGATGAATTTAGAAACCTTTGAACAGATAAGGCCAAGGGAGATTGGTAAGGAAGCATAGTGTACCATATGGATTGCTGTGCGATGGGTTATATGGGGTGCACGCAATGAGCTGCATTTTAGGGGGGGCGATGTGGAGCCATTCAGATTGCTGCAATGCATCCAAACATCCTTGTGGAAATGGTTCAAGGTAGCCTGCGGTGGAGTTTTTATATCTGGCATAGGTATTTGGATAATGTCCCCACGGGCTTGTTGTAGATAAAATGTGGTTATTTTTATCTTGCACATTTGTACGGTGTAATCGTAAATTTTTTTTGTTAATAATAGTTTTGCTTAATCATAAA
This sequence comes from Pinguicula primuliflora, assembly GCA_025802335.1. Classification (NCBI taxonomy): domain Eukaryota; kingdom Viridiplantae; phylum Streptophyta; class Magnoliopsida; order Lamiales; family Lentibulariaceae; genus Pinguicula; species Pinguicula primuliflora. The sequence continues at coordinate 1,072 of JAOYMZ010007878.1, forward strand.
AAAAGTGTGTACAAAGAGCATTTTCCTTATTTTATATATTGTCTCTTTTTTTGTACACAAGCAAAGGTTACAAAACACACCTCCTATCCCGGTTCGGATTATGTGTACGTAGATACACGTGTTATATAATTTATAAAGAAGATGTGGTTTACTCTCATTAAAACTTTAGGTGATGAATTATATCACCACATTTACTTATAAATTTGTTGATATTACTTCAGCAAATGCGTGTGGAACATTCTCAACACTCTCCCTCAAGTCCAACTAGTTTGAATAATGTCCAATTGGGTCAAAAAATCCATGAATCCCCCACCCATGAGTCCAATTTCCTCTAGACTTCAACTACAAACAATCTCGGACCACAGATCATTCGCTCCAATACCGTGTTAGAAAATTGACATGACTCTCTAGACTCGGGACTCGTGTGCATAGGCGCGCATGTATGAGCCAACTTATAAGGAAGATGTGATTTAGTCTCACCATATTTATTTATAAGTTGATTTATATTACTTTCTCAAATCCGTGTATGACAGTATTTCAATACTCTCTCTCAAGTTTAACTAGATAAACCATGTTGAGACTTAGACTGCCACACAGATAATGCCTAATTGGGCCACACCACATTATAGTGTCAATACTCAGAAGTTTCCCTTAAACAATCAGAATGACCTCGAAAACAATAATCGAGATCCCTGCAACAATGCCCAATTTTGGTCAAATCCCCTATAGGTCCACATGAGGCCAATTCACGCAGTGCTTCCACCGAAAACAATCTTGAGCCTAGATTGCAGGTATTATTTTCATTCTATATCAATGCTTCATGCAGGTATTGAGATCTCAAGCCTCTATACAGAACAACATCAGCAGAAACACCAAACTTTAGAAACAATTGCATTGATTTATGAGCTTAAAGTTTATGACTTATTTTATCAAAAACGCCAGGATAGCAATGTACGAACATTACGGCTCATTAGTATCCATTTTATCAATGCGTAACCCCATCCAAAATCAACAGATGAGTTTTAATTAAAAAAAGATTGCCCACTCTGATATCATGTAAACAGACTCTCCTTATCTGGGCTCAGATCATGTGTGTGCATGTGGGAGAAATTATAAGGAAAATGTGGGCTACTATTATTAAAACATTGAACCTAATGTGATAGATTGTAGCACAATATTTTCTTATAAGTTGATTGATATTACTTTCTCGAATTCGTGTGCAACATTCTCAACAGTAAATAAATGAAGCGATTGGTTAATATATCGGGCTTAACACATATGTGTTGACTTTTCAATAAGTACGCATTTGTGTATCGCGGAGCGGGGACTGGGTTCCGATTCATTGGCGAATCTATCAGTTTTCTAACAGCTCCCCTGATTATTCCGACAGTCTCGTAGTGCCGAAAATTACCAGAATCAATCCTATTACACTAAAGTCTCCTTTTCTTTTCCTTAAGATCTGATGAGGAGGTTGTGCTGTTTGCGTATGGAGTTGTTTGAGAATTGAGACTATTCATGTTCCCATGTATATTGGCCCTTTTTTTTGAAAGGCAATTGGACTTTTATTGAATTAAATGGGTTGTACATTTTTACAGGGATTCGGCCTTTTTGGAGGCCCAGACTCTTTCCTAGATTTTTCTTACACAACGCATTATGTGATGAAATCATCCTTGATCATATCGACCGGCACCGAAATCTTCCTTAAGCATATTGATTGGCATCGCAATCTTCATCCAATGAGTGATTCTGATTATCCCGGCAATTTGACATGATTCCCATTTTTTCCATCGTGTTTTCAACCATACTGAGGTTTGTTCTTGAACTCTCTTCACCAATTGACAGCGTTCTTTGTTTTTCCTTGAAAGTGGATATGATTTCGATTGATCCATATTTCCCAGCAGGTTGATATCCAGAAGATCTTCCATAAGTTGTCCTTGATTCCTTCCGATTTTTCACTTGTGAATTCAGTGTTGGAGGTTGATGCTTATTTTTTATGTTGAGCCACTGGAAAATTCCTTTCCACACTTCGTTGGTATATTCACAATTGAAAAAAAGGCGCTCTTCATCTTCATCATTACCTTGGCATGTATAGCATGTGGTTGTTGTTGCTTGATGGATGATGCCTTTTTTCTTCAAGTTGTGTTGAGTAGGTAGCCGATTCTGTTGCATTTTTCATATGAAAATTTGTATGCTCTTCGGTGCAAATTTGCATCTTCCTTGGTTTAGGAGATCTCTGTCTGCTTCTGGCCATTCATTTACTTTTAGTTTCATGATCAACAAATAGCACTGTTTGACTGTATAACTTGTTTTACTGTTTATCTGTGCTTTCCATTGATCTGCATTGTGTTCCTGCATTTTAGCATTTGTTATCAGTGATATCATATCCTGTAGATTTCTTTCCTCTAGATCATCAAGTGGCCTTGTCCATTCCCAGTTGTTCCAACTCCATACTCCATTCTTCCAGCTTCCAAGAGCAGCTATCTTTTCTTCTATTTTTTGCTTTGATTTCCTGAATAAACGAGGAAAGGTTGTTGCTAGATCCTGATTTCCTATCCAGTGTTCTTCCCAGAATAAAACGCTTTCTCCATGGCCTGTTGTTAGTCCCCAACAGTCCTAGTACCATTGTTGTGTCAGTACCTTTTTTGTTTCTGTCCATCATGCAGATGTTTTTCTCCTTGCTCTTCTTTGTTGCCCTGTTTGTTGGTTTGGATTCATCTTTATGATCTTGCCAACTTTAATGTTTCCTTTTTTTGGTAACCTATGGGTATTCAAGTCCTTCGGACCTTCCTAATTTCATAGGAGTTCATACACGGCGATCCCCACGAACGAACCAGTTGAATTAGGGTCAAAATCCTAGGTCGTGATCCGAATGAGTTGTTTTTGTCCCCAGTGGGATTTGAACCTGAATCCCCAATTGTGGGATTCAGGTCCTCCACCACTAGGACAATCCACTTGGGTTAACTTTAATGTTTCCTTGAGTGTCATACCTTGACCTTAGAATCTGTTTCTAAAGCGGGTTGTCACCTTCAATGATTCTTGATCCCCATTTTCCTAGCATGGCTTGGTTGAAAGCTTCTAAATCTTTGATTCCAAGACCACCTGCATGAATAGGTTGAGTTATTTTATCTCATTTTACCCAGTGTACTTTCCTCTCATCTTTTCTCTTATTCCAGAAGAATTTCTTCTGGATTCTCTCAAGGGTTGTTATGACAATCCTAGGAGCCCGATATACTGTGAAAAAATAACATGGTAAACATGCTAGGACAGCATTAATAAGGATAGTTTTACCCCCTACCGACAGTGTTGAGTTTCCATAGCTGCAAATCTTTTCTTGAATCTTTCAATTATGGGCTTCCACATGCTTAACTTTCTTGGATTATCTCCAACTGGCATTCCTAGGTAGACCATAGGTAGTTTAGCGGTTGGGCAGTTCATGTAATCAGCCATTCTTCTTTTTTCCTCACTGCTCATGTTTAATCCATAGAAACCGCTCTTCCTATAGTTAACTTTGAGTCCTGAGGTCATATCGAAATTCTTTAGGATTGCCTTGATGCATCTGATTGTTTTCCAATTTGATTTCCCAAAGAAAATTGTGTCATCACCAAACTGCAAGTGAGATAGGTAATTCCATTGATGTAAAAAAGATAAGAGTTGAGTTTTATGAACGCTCCCCGAAAACCCATTGTAAAAACTCAGTCATTAGTGAATAAACTAATTTTTTTAATTAGTGAATAAACTGATCAAAGGTAAAGTTTCTACTTTTAGGTAAGATGTGAAGCCAACTGCACACAAGAACCAATACCCTGTACATTAATTTATCATAAACAAAGTAGTTAATGGAGGATCAGAATGTATTCTTTTTCTCCACGACATACGTGTATGGATTTATTTAAACCAAGTGATGATTACATAACTTTTTTACAAAACAAAAATGTTTGAAAACATGAAAAAATAAGAAGTGGATGAGCTGAATATTACTGTCCAAAATGAGTACCTATCATAATTTTATTTCTATCATAATTGATATTATCAAGGAAAAACTTATATATAGAAAATTAAAAGTCATATAAAATCTGGATCGCCGTCAATTGGGAGATTTGGTTGAACAGAAATCTGAAACATTTCGAAGGAACAAGTTGCACGAAAGATTCAACTACTTGTTTGATCATGGTTGAGATCGAAATGGAACAAAGGCTCACCAAACCCATTGATCCCCGACGGAGGCATTGCTAGGTGGCTATCGGAACAGGAGACGGTCACAAGAAAATCAGATTTTCCGGCGAGAGGAGAAAGATGAAGTGGACTTTTTTGGACAAGAAATCAATTGGGCCGCTAACAAAAAATGGCACAAATCAATGTATATATGTACAGTTTTAATTTTAAATACAAAAATCAATTGCCTACAAAAAAAAAAGTCATATACCACACTCCATCAAATTTCTAAAACACTAATAAAGTAGTATTTAATCCTAGGAAAAGGAATTTAGAAATCTCTGCAATAAAATCAGTGGAACCCGTCAGAATATAAAACTTTTGATATGCAATTAATAAGATTTCCATTTGTAATTTTAATTCCGGTATTAAACGATTACGGACCGAAATTATATTGTATTTTACAATAGTGTTCATGAGAAAAAAAATTGTGAGCATGAGATCACCCCCTAATGCATTATTTTGCAGTATATAAGATAATATGACTAAGTGCACACTAAGCAATTAAAATTAGATAAGATGAATTACATTTTAACTCGCGACCCAAACAATCCGAACTATTAGCTTTTTTATAGGCTAATTAACGAGTAGAACGTCACTTGATTTTCTTCGACTAATTTTTTTTTATCGTTTTAGTCTTTTTATTAGGTCGAAAAAATACCTAGTGTAACACTTGCTTACATCAATACAAAAGAGTCATTTTATGGGATAAAAAAATTACATTTTAACTGAAACATCCAATTGTTAATTATACAAGGATATAGAACGTTCAAAAAAAATTTATTTAATTAAATTAATCTAAGCTTCTATGCCCCCCTCCCACTTATACGAGGGAGGATCAACATTTTATACGGACTAACAGAAATTTTTCAGTGCTTGGCCTTAGGTGTCGGATTAGGTGCCAGACGGGGGAAAATGGTCGGGAAATGGCCGAAAATTGAGTGGAAACTTCTGGTCGGAGAAGAAAAAACGTTTATGAAGGTTTTCCGAGCAATTGTTCCTCGTTATCCGACATCGATCGGGTTGTTTTCTCCTGCTCCTCCTTGATGGAGACAACAGTGGCTGGGCATGATCAAAACAAACACAATTGACAATCGCAACTAGTTTTTGGGTCGATTTTCCATTACCATTGTAGTCACTTACGTTTCTTCTTCTCCGGCCAGAAGTTTCCGCTCATTTTCCGGTCATTTTCCCCCGTCCGGCACCTAATCCAACACCTAAGGTTAGGCACTGGAAAATTTCAGTACTTACTAATAATGTGTTTGATTTGTGTATATCAAATAGTTTATTAAATAAACCTCGGGAAAAAGGATCAGCTAATGCTCCCATTATAAAAACATTTAACTTTTGATCTGGCTGTTGTTTTCTCTCCATCTTCCATGCCATTTCCTTTCCGCACACTCGATTCCCCCATTGTTGTAGTTTTCTATTTCTTCACACTGATCTAGGGTTTTGAACTCATCCCAGCTCACAAAAAAAAATATTCAGCCAGTAGCCACCCACCATTTTTATACTCTTAGACCTATTTTTTTTTTAATCTCATCAATTCAAACCTAATTTTTTTTTGTCATCTCTCCTTGTTGTAGCTGTATGTATGGCTGGTTTGGACCTAGGTTCAGCTTCTTCACGCTATGCCTCACATCTACACAGCAGGCCCGATCTACATCGCCAGGGACCCGGCCCGGATTCAGAAGATGACAACAACCACATTCGCAACCAACACCACCAGCAGCAGCAGCAGTTCTCCGGCGAGAACGTCAACGCGATGGGTTCCGGAGACTTCGGGAGGCGCAGGCCGCGGGGGCGGCCGCCGGGATCCAAGAACAAGCCCAAACCGCCGGTGATCATCACCCGCGAGAGCACCAACACGCTCAGGGCTCATATACTGGAGGTGGGCGGCGGATCCGACGTGTTCGAGGTGATGGGAAGCTACGCCGGTAGGCGGCAGAAGGGAATCTGTGTGCTCAGCGGGACGGGAACCGTCAGCAACGTCAGCATCCGTCAGACGTCGGCCGCCGGGGGAGTGGCCACGATGCACGGGAGGTTTGAGATCCTGTCGCTCTCCGGATCGTTCCTGCCGCCGCCAGCGCCGCCGGGAGCGACCAGCCTGACCGTGTACCTGGCCGGCGGGCAGGGGCAGGTGGTCGGGGGAAATGTTGTGGGCCCGCTGATCGCGTCGGGACCGGTGATTATCATTGCGGCGTCGTTTACAAACGTGGCGTATGAGAGGCTGCCGCTCGAGGAGGAGGAGGGGATTCCGATGCAGACGACGGCGCCTCAGCCTTCCGGCGGCGGCGGCGGCGGCCACTTTTCCGATCCGTCACTTGGACTTCCATTTTTTAATTTGCCACTGAGCATCCCTAGTGCTCAGCTTCCGGTGGATAATTCTTGGTCGGGAAACACCTGCGGCCGGCAGCCGCCTTATTAGGGGCAAAAAGGTCAGATAATAATTTATCGCCGGTAGATTGTCTCCTTGTTCTTGTGCAAATTTAGGGCGTGATTACCTTCAATTATCCGTTCCCCTGCTTTCATTTTGATGAGAAAAAATCCCTAAATTAATTTTAAATTTTTTATTTGTATGCTCTATATTTTTACATAAAGTACAATGAAAATTTAAGGATAAAATTCATGATTTTTCATATAATATTTTGTAACCTTAATGATAGGTGATAAATATAATTCATCCAAAATTTTATAGTTCCATATTTTTTTAGCAAATTGGACGGCCAAACGTTGGTACGATTCAAGAGTGTACATCCATAATTCATAGAGGGCTGCTATTTGTACAAACACATCTGACCGAATTTAAATCAAAAGTCGCGGAAATGACAATTTTACCCTTTAATAAGCACAACACTTGCAGGGGTAGGGGTAAAATCGTCTTTTTACCCATTTCGGTTTAATAATTTGGTATGCTGTTTGTACAAACAGCATTTCTCTAATTCATATTGTATCGTCCTAAGTGCTAGCGTCAAAAATTCAAATTACTACGGGGATATGGATCAAAATTAGAGCTCAAAGAGGAACTTTTGTACATTGTATCGGTTCATGATTTTATGAACATGTTGCTCATGAAAAGGATTGTTTTTGTAATTATTTTTTGTGTAATAAAAATTTTACATAACAAAAAAAAAGAGTGTACATCCATTTGATGCCTAATTTTGATTTTTGAGACTTCATCACTAAAAAAATCTAAAATTTTAAATTATTGCATTTACCGCATTTCCTATCTAAAAAAAAGTGAATCCTAAATATAATGGCACCTTTGTACCTAGAGAACTAAATTTAGCACCAATTTTAAAATGGTAATGGAAAATGATACAATACTTTTTCAATAATGCTACATATACATATAAATTTATTCATATCTTATCCATATCAATAAGTGAATGTGAATGCCACATGTCACTTATTCCATCTACAATTTATTTGTTCGTCCATTCTTAATTTTAATTGTTTTAATATTTTATTTTATTTCTCATACTTTTTTTTTGGGTTAAGCAAAGTTTTCATTAATAACGATTTTACATATGTACAAAGCCGTTCTAACATAGGTGTTAGACCGGGATAACTGTCCATAATAGACAAAAGTGGTGAAAATCAGTGATAACTGACCAACGGATCTAAAAAAAACAGAAAGCGGAGAAGACAAAATGTAGTGATCCTGAGCCATTTCTGTTAAGCTTCACTCGGAACCTGTGCAAACAAGGGGCTCAACCCAACACTGCATTTCCATATCTGCTGGCCTTATCAATCAGTAAGAACCCGGTCAAGAAGTATCATCAATACATCTGGCTTCAACATTGTCCAGTATCAGGCAAGAGAGTTGCTCAAGCATCAACCTATAAGCCCAATTCCAGCAACTTTTACTATAATCAGACTATCTTGCAACCAGTGAAGGTATCTCCAAGTATGAACCAGTGATCGGCCAATTAGATTATTCGCAACCTAATAAGCACATCTTCGGATTCATAGACCAATCTGCAATTGAATATATAAAGATGGTTTTCACCTTACTCTTTATCCAGCTCCATGTAATACGTTGAAGCTTGTTCAGTTGTGTCTCTGAGTCCGAACCTAGATTGTTGAAGTGCTTGTTGTTCCTTGATGTCCAAATGATCCAGGTAGCGGCTGACCAGAGCATGATCCAAAACTCCCTTTGAATGCCATTCGGTTTAGCGGCTATGAATGTTTCTAGGTTGACCTCATTTGGCCTCGGAGCATCCAGCCATAAGAATAATCTTCTCCAGAGTTCCTTGGCTGAGTTGCAGCTTGAGAAGATGTGCTCTTCAGTTTCTATTGCTGAATTGCAAATGATGCAGTTGTTCGGTACTTCAACATGCAGTATGTTCCTGTTTTGAAGGTTGAGGAGGGTTGGCAGCCTTCTTCTGATCAATCTCCAATTAAAGGTGGAAACTTTCTTGGGGATGAATTTGTTCCAGAGTAGAGGCAGCATTTCCAGATCTGTTGAGGGGATGATTTCTTGCTCTTGCTCTTGGTTCTATCTGATCAGGTAGGAGGCGGTCTTAGTTTCATAATGGCAAGATGCACTCAGATTACATCTCCAGCTATCCTCCACATGTACCTGCAAGGAGAGATTAGAAAGCACAACAGTTAAGCGTAGCCGTTCATCCTTTTCCCATTCGAATAATTCTCTTCTCCATGACCATTTCCACTCCCATTCGCCATTTGTCCAAATCCCATGCTGAGCCACACTTGCTTCTCTGAGGAGGTCTATGCTCATGAGTCTGGGGAAGCTGGTTTTGATATGAATCGTTCCCTTGCTCAGATCATCCCAGAACCTGATTTTTTCTCCATTCCCTAGCTGAAGGGTCATCATTTGTGTGAACCATTCATCGTGTGCGATTTTTTGTGTTGCCTTCCACCAGTCTGATTTTTGAAGTGTACCCCTTGATGCAGCAATCTGCTCTCTTGATGTAGCATTTTGTCCAACATTCAGTCTAATATCCGGATGAGCTGGTAGGTTAGTTAGAACTCTGAAGGAGCCTAACTGCAGTGAGTTGTTCTTCCAGTATCTTGAGGAGATTACATTTTTCCATATCTCCTCTTTGTTATTCAGCAATCTTCCAGCCCATTTACAAAATAGAGCCAAGTTGATTTCCTGTAGAGACCTAATTCCTAGCCCCCTCTATCTATAGGTTGACAAACATGTTGCCAAGCTACCCAAGACACTTTTTTTTTCATCGCTCCCTCACCAAAAGTAGGTTCTACGAATGGATTCAAGGGTGTGTAGGATTTTCTTAGGGGCTATGAACATGGAGAAATAGTACGAGGGCAGAGAGGATAGCACCGAGTTGATTAGCACTCTGCGGCCTGCTATTGAGAGATTTTTATTTTCCCATCTTCCGAGGACTTGTTTAAATCTATTTATCACCGGTTCCCACAAGGCTGCTTGTGTTGCTCTTCCACCAACTGGTAGTCCGAGATAAATGAATGGGATTGTTCCAGTTTCACAATTCAGAAAAGAGGCCATTTCATTCAGTAAACTGCCATTCACATTGATACCTATTAAGCTGCTCTTTTTATAATTGATTCTGAGGCCATACATGAGCTCGAAACATATCAGAACAGCCTTGAATGTTTTGATGTTGTCCCACGTGCATTTACCAAAAAGGATGGTGTCATCTGCAAACTGGAGGTGAGATATCTTTACTTTGTCTAAACCAACTTCCATGGGATCTAATAAGCCTTCTTGGACTGCTGTTTTCAACATCTGATCTATCCCTTCTGCAACAATGAGATAGAGGAATGGAGATAACGGGCAACCTTGTCTTAGGCCACGCTGTGGAGTAAATTCTGCAGAGGGGCTACCGTTAATTAGGATTGAATTTGTAGCGGATTTTAGGCATTCTTGTATCCAACGTCTCCATTTTTCAGGGATTCCCAAGTTTTCTGCCATTTTTTCTAGGAACTGCAAACTAACTGAGTCAAATGCCTTCTCGAAATCCAGTTTGAAGATCAACAAAGGCTCTTTAGTTTTCTTTGCCTGAAATACCATCTCGTTCACGCATAGGACCCCATCCAAAATTTGTCTACCGACCAAGAAGGCAGTCTGATTTTCTGAGATGACTTCAGGTAGTACTGCGCGGATTCTCATTGCTAGACACTTAGACAGGATTTTATATGAGAAGCCAATGAGGGTGATTGGGCGAAAATCATCTACTTTCTGTGGGGATTTCCTCTTGGCTATCAGGGTGATATGTGCTGCATTTCCTCCCCTGACAATCTTTCCATGAGTGTGAAATTCAGACATCATGTTCAGGATGTCCTCTTTCATTTCCGGCAGAAATTTTTTGATAGTTAAAATTTATACAGTCTGGACCGGGGCTTTTCCTCCCTCCACAGACTGCCACAGCCTCTAAGATTTCGGTTTCTGAGAAGGGACTGATCAGAAGGTTCATAGCAGACTCATCTAGTATTCTTCTTGACCCTCTGTCCAACTGTGGTCTATGCATAATCGGTTCCTGGAATCTCAGTTCAAAACAACTCCTGAAATGGTTTTTTATCTCTTCGGGAGTATCAAGCCAGCTCCTACCATCTGATATGCTTGAGATAGCATCTCTTGCCCTGTTGCTCTTGACGTAGTTATGGAAAATCCTTGTGTTTTCATCTCCATTTTGTAGCCAGGTAATTCTAGATTTTTGAAACCATGCAGATTCCTCTCTCTTTTTGATAGTCTTGATAGCATTCCACACTTCCAGTGCGTGAAGTCTTTCTGCGTCCAGGATTAATCCATTTTCAGCTTTCCTTTCAAGATCAGTTAGTTCACTGTTTAATCTTCTCAATCTTGCTTCAGCATATGTATTGCTCTCAAGGTTCCAGATTCTGATACATTCTCTAATCACTTTCAGTTTTTCTTTAATACGGAATCCACTATACCCAGGGATCACAGTCTCTTGCCATTTGTGAGATATCATTTGTGCAAATTCCTCATCCTCAAGCCAGCAATCTAAAGTTCTCAATGGCTTGGGGCCCCAATTGATCACTCTGTCTATAAATATGACTGGGCAATGATCCGAGTCTAACCGTTGCAAGCCTTCTTGGATCCATTGATGTTGATTCCCGTACCATTTGTCATTAACTAGGAATCTATCTAACCTGCTCATTGATCCGAGGGCTGGTCTGTACCATGTGTACCTTCTCTTAATCATGGGCATGTCTATCAATCCATTCTCGTAATTGAGAAAATGCGTCAGCGAAGACGGAAATCATCACCATCGAAATTGAAAGTTCCCAAAAATGCTGAAGAAGCCGACAAGGAATCTCGAAAGATAATGCGTTTGGCAAAAGCAATCGGGGTCGAGCTAACAGAGCAACATATGGAAGATTGGTTCAACGGGAACTCATGAGAGAAAATTACAACATAGATGAGTGCAGCATAGACAAATGTGACGATGAGCGGGATCTCCCGAAATAGCGACATTTGTATATTATATGAATTTTTACTTGAATAAGATATTTACTTATAAGTTATATCTAGCATTTCTCTATTTTTTTATATAATAAATATGTATTCATTGCCACAACCCAAGTGTTGGGGATAAGTTGAGGACGGAAATAAATTAATCTCATTGATTCCTCTCTTTAGTCTTTACATCCAAAATTGTATTGTCGTCTGTTTGATCCAAATTTAATAATGGGAAATGCTTCCCAGACCGAATTGAAACCGAACATAAATCGAAACAAGTTTGAAATAGATATGTGGGCCCACAGAAAGCTGTGCTTATTAAAAGTTCTTCGGTTTATAATTTCGGTCTATTGTGGTAGTACAAATAGCACCACTCTTTAATAATTGGGCATGACATTAGTTTTATTTTTACTCATTTTTTTGGATGATCATTGCAATAATTATAATATTTTGTACCATTGCGAATAGTATCAATGAGACATGAATTTTTGTGTATCATTGATCATTTAACATACAATGCTTGGTAAGGAAATCTGTGTGTGGCACAGCACGGAAACTGGGACAACAATATGGACTTGGACAGGGCGAAGGCAGCTATTCGATTGGGAAGAACAGGAATTACTCGACCTACAAAACATGCTGGAATCAGTATATATGTAGGTACATGTGGCTGATAAATGGTGTTGCAAGGAAAGTGCATCTGGAGAATATGAAGTGAGAGCTGCTACAACAATCTTGGAAAACCAGGAAGCCACAAACACAGATGAAGCTGAAATAGAGATCCTCGCCAAATTTTGGAATTGTTATGCCCCAAAGAAAACCTCTATCTTCTGCTGGAAAATGACACGAAAAAGACTACCAACACGGATGAATTTAAAGCGATGAGGTATAATTCACCAAGAGGTGCAGCATCATGCATTGTGTGCAGAGACGATGCGAAACAGAATCACACCTATTCGAGACATGCTCTCCGATTGTACAAGTCTGGACACAGCTTGCAACATGGCTGGCAATCCCAGTGGCCATACAGCTACATTCATTCATCGGTGCCAAACCAGCAGGAATAGCAGTTGACAAATGGATCACAATATGGATGACAACGACTTGGTTGATCTGGACAGGAAGAAATGCCAGACACTTTGAAGATTGTGAGTTCATCCCAAATCAAATATTGCACAAAATCCAAACTCATACATGGGAAGGGATTCGAGCCAAAGATACAAGGAACTTCAGTTATGGTATCTCGGAATGGATATGGGACCCGGTCCTATGCCTGACAAACTCATGATTGTGACTGTGGCTACCAATACTACTGCAACAATTGCAACCAACCAGATCATGAGTTGGGACAAAGGAACAAATCTCTAAGGCTGTTGTTATGCTTACTACTGCCTCAGTCCGTTTGTTGGCTTTTTCTTGGTTTTTGTTGGTGCTTTTACTGCTGGCTTCGCTGGCTTTTCGTTGTTCTTTGCTGGTGCCTTGGCTGCTGTTTTTTCTGCTTCTGTTATGCTGCTGGTTTTTTGGCTGGTTTCTTGCTGTCTTCAGTTGATATGTTATGCTGCTGGTGAGGTTTGAAAGTGGTGAAGTTGGATGTTTTTTGGCTCCAATAAATTGCCAGACCCATGGACTTGCAAATGGATCCACGGAAAATACCCTGCTGCTTCCTTGGTCTGGCTGGTGAGTCTTGGAAGTTGAAAAGAGACACTACCCTGACAACCGATGTGGTGATCTTGGTTTTAACTAGTCTAGGCCCAAACAAGTGTTTCAAGTCACTAAGTCAGAACATGACCTCTTATGGGCATGAATGGACTAGGTTTGGGAATTGTAAATAAATATGTACAAAAAAACTATTGTGAATGAAAATTTTTGTTTATCCAAAAAAAAAAAAGAAATCTGTGTACCATATATAGAGAGTCAGTTCTATTTTCTAACATGGAATCAGAGCGGACAATCTATGAGCGAGATTACTTCCTAGAAAATTCGAGTGAATTGATCCCAATGTGGTCCCGTGGGAGTTGTCCCAAATTGGGCATTGTTTGTGGGGAGTAAGCGTATGGTGTCGAATGTTAGGTGTCGAATAAATGAATTATGTGCCGAATTTTAATCATGATCGTCGAGATTGTGATCCAACACTTAGATCTGAATGTCATAATTAAAATTCAACACATAACTTATTTATTCGGCAACTAACATTCGGCACCCGAAGTTTTTTCTATTTGTGGGAAATTATATGATTGTTTCTGAAGTCCTTTTAATTGTTTCCAGGGAAGTCACAATTGTTGACCCCATAATGGATTTCGGTCCAATTGGGTATTTCATTGTGTTAGTCCAAGTCTCAACAAGGTTTACCTAGTTGAACTTGAGAGAGTGAGTCGAAAATATCCCACACTGGTTTGACACAAAAATATAAGCCAACTTATAATAAAATATTGTGTTATAATCAATCATCTTAACCTCAAAATTTTTATAAGAGTAACTCACATCTTCTTCATAAGTTGGTTCATACGCATACTTGGGTGCAAGTGACGCGAGCCTAGAGAACCCGGAGGTTAATTTGTTGACTTCATTCGGCGGCATCTTTTATGAATCGTTGAGCTGGAGGGAGGGAGAAGTTGAGTAATTGTGTACTGTGTTTTATTAACGGTCCGTTTACTGCATGCGATAGGGTTTGATTACGGTAGTTATCGCCCTTCCTAACTACCGTAATCAAACTGAAACATCTGTTTACTGAGATTTTTATTCGGAGCGTTAAAATCGGTCAAACGTCCCGAATTCCCCCTTTTTCCCCATGAATTTGATTGGGAGCGCTAAACTAATCCCCTCAAACACATGTGATTTGGAGCGTTACGAAATTTCTGAAGGTGTAATTGACAGAAGAACCCTCGTCATTTCAACAGACGCTTATACAAAACCTCTCCTTCTCGTTTATTCCTCCAAAATCAACGACAGAAGCAAAACCGTGAAGAACCCTAGTTCGTTTTCTTGAAGAACCAACCTTCATTTCGACGATTTCAGGTAAATCTCTCACCTTAACCCAATGTATATACTTTCTCGGTCAATTTTGCTTGAATTTTTGCATCTCTATTTCGCACACATGAACCCTTGTCCCTTATTTCGAAGAATTATTTCATCTCGCTCTATGGAATGCATTGTTTGTCGAAATGTTATGAACCGTATTCATTAATTCTGGACGAATTGTAGATTTTGACCAAAAAAATTCTGGGTTTTGGCACACATGAACCGTACCCTAGTTCTGCTTATGGTTGTTCTGGGATTTCTGTATAATTGTAGATTTCTTTTTTTGATATTGATTGTTCAAATAATTTCAAACATGCAGATGAAAAGGGGAAGCTACAAAACACCTAGGGGGAAAGCAAAAGTTCCTGCCGCAGAAAAATCCCCTGGCGAAACGCCTGCTCCTATGAATATATGCCAGAGTTCACCTTCTGAGGTGAAAGCTGATTCGCCTTATGTGCTCGGTAGGTGCCCAAAATCTAATACCAAAGCATTTGGAGACCCTTTGGACTTAAGGGCTGAATACGCAGTGGTAAATGAGGATCCTTTCGAGGATGAAGAGGAGCAGTAAGGAGAAAGTCCTACCAAAGCCCCTGGATGCAAAATTACCAGTGCAAGTGAGGAGGAGGTAGTGGGGGAATAAAGAAAAGGGAGAGGAAGATGGTGTGGCTCCAATCTGAAGAGCAAGCCTTGGTTGATGCAGCGAAACAACTAGTGCAAGAAGGAATGCGAAGCCAAGGAGGGTTCAAACTCGGATTTCTTGTATCATGTGCTGAGAGGATTGTTAGGAAGGTAAGAAGAAGCACTATTCGCGCTGTGCCACACGTGAAATCCAAACTTCACGTATAGAAGAAGACATGTGATCTGCTCTCCAATTTGTGCAGTCAATACAGTACCGAACTTGTGTAGTCAATACAGTACTCTAAACTCTGTCATGGTTGAATAGTATAGAGAGTTAAGTGCTTCATCTTCAGGGTCAATACCTTCACTTTGTTGTACTTAACATGTGCAGGCAATACAATACTCTAAACTCTATCCCTGATCAACATAATGAGTCTTCAGGTGGATGCAATTCACTGATGGATAATGAGTCTAATTTACTCCAACTTTATATTGTGTTGTATTGAACGGTTATTGACATTTTGTGTTATATTGTGTTTGTAGACCAATCCTGACTACAAATTCCTGAGGGGAAAACTATTTTCCCTCTATGAAGATTGGTGTGAGATCTTCGGGAAGGATAGGACAACTAGTGGATACGCACGAGATGCTGGAGACATTGGTGAGACTGAAAGGTCCAAAACAATAGAGGAGGAAGAGGACATTCGAGGTAGCGAGAATGATGGGGTTACAGAAGTAGTTCCTAGGGTTCATCGTAATAAAGGAAAACGGTCAATACCCGTAGAAGATGAAAAAATACGCTGATATTCGGAGATCAGGACTTATGTTAAAACCCTCCATGCTCCTGTTGATCCACCATTGGATGTTGCAAGGCAGTTGATTGATGATTTGAGGCCATACGCCTAGTTTAATGTATGGACGCAAGCTGTTATCGTGTCACACCTCCTTGATAATGTCTCTTCCTAGCAAATGTGGATGATACTTGATAATGATATCCGTGAGGAGTGGCTCTGCTATCTGGTCGACAGAATCAATGATGAAGCGGTTGTTAAATTTTCGAAGCCAAAGTGAACATGAGTTTTATTGCGTACTGCTTTGTATGAACATGAGTTTTATTGCATTTTGATCAGCTGTATGTTATGAACTTGTGGTTTTTGTAGAGTTCTGAAATTTTGATTTGGTGGGAACTTGTGGTTTTGAACTGGTGGTTGCCTACATTATATCTATGTTTAATCTTCTCCAGTTTGTCTTCAGTTTTCGTTGGTGTTAATCTCCAGTTTTTTTGTTTACTTCGTTTGATAGTGATTCAATGTTGATACCCTACGTTTGGAAATGAGGGGTATTTTAGTCATTTAACCATCATTAAACTGTTCAATCCGTCTAAATCCATTTCAGCAAGTGACTCTGAAAAAGTGAGACAGGGGGAGAAAATGGTTAAGAGTTTGGATTATGCTGTTGCTGAGATGGTTTTGACAGAGAGCTAAGGGATATGGAACAGGATGATGGTAAAGTCAGAAGTTGGAAAAAATCAAAAGGTAGGAGGAAAATAGCCCAGATGGAAAAGAACAATAAAATTAGGGAAGGATCTGATGGGTGAGAAGAAAAAATCAAAGAAGGATGAAAAAAGGAGACTGCAACACGAAAGCCAGATGAGGAGACACAACCCTGTGATATCGAATTCATTAAATGACAGCAACATAGTGGCAACCAACAGCAGACATCTGAGAGCTGAGGCTGAGGAAATTTTGATTGTGGGAAAAATTATGGGAGTTCAAATGGAAAAAGAGAGTGGGAAATTACTTGAGCAACTGTAAGAAATGGAAAATCGAGATTGTTTGAGAATTCTTGGACAGAAAGAAAAGATGGAAGGTGAGGGCACTGAAGGTGTAGATCAATGAGGATCCTGACAATGAACGTGAGGGGTTTGGGTTGTGCACAAAAGAGGAAAGAATTGAGGAAAATGATGAAGGAATATTTGGTTGAGTTCGTAGGGATGCAGGAAACAAAAAAGAAGTCATAGATATAGGGAGTTTTGTCAGTCAATGTGGAAATATGAAAATTTTAAATGGATGTACAAGGGGTCGGTAGGAGCTTCAGTGGATTTGCTCTGTATGTGGGTGAAAGAGAAATTCCAATGTAACGAGGTGTAGGATGGTGAATGTATATTGGGGCTGAGAGGGATACGGAAAGATGATGGAAAGGAGTCACAGTTTGTTAATGTGTATGAAGCAGGGGAGTTGGAGGCTAAGAAACGACAGTGGCAGACAATCACATAAAGAATGCATAACTTCAGAGACGACAGATGGTGTGTGTTTGAGGATTTCAATGCAGTTCTGAGACTTGACGAGAGGAGAGGCCTCACTCAAAGTAGCATGGAGGAAATTGGGACGTTTAATGAGTTTGTGAGCATGAATAATTTGGCAGACATTCCAATGACGAAGAGGAAGTTTACTTGGTACAGACCTGCTCTAGGCTCCATGAGCAGGTTGCACCGCTTTCTGATGAATGAAGAGTGGCTACAAAGAGCTGAGCATTGGATTCAGGAAGGTTTGACGAGGCAAGATTCAGATCATTGCCCGGTTCTGTTGATGGACAAAGTGGTTGACTGGGAGATCAAGACAACAAGGTTTCTGGATACTCGGTTACAGGATGAGGAGTTTGTGCAGCTAGTTGAGAAAGTGTAGACTGAGACGACTATAAGTGGATACAAAAGTTATAGTATAAAGGAGAAGCTGAAGATTTTGAGATATGAAGTTAGAGAGTGGAATGAGCAGAAAAATACCCAACTTGAAGATAGAATTAAGAGGCTGAAGTCTGAACTGAGGAGGCTCGAGTACAAAGCAGAAAATGGTATCTTACAGGAGGGTGAAAGAGATGAGCCAGAAAGAGTATGGAATGAGATCAAAAGATTACAGAAGGATTTGGAAAGAAGTTTATATCAGAAGGCACATCTATTATAGTTAAAAGAGGGTGATGAAAATTCAAGGGTATATCATAATTCTGTGAAAAATAACAGAGCCAGAGATTGTATCAATGGAGTATGGCAGGGAAGTACATGGATAGACAATCCTGAACTGATTAAAGAATACATCAGAGCATAGTTTGAGGAGAGATTCAGAGAACCGTGCAAGAATAGACCGAAGCAGGAGTGGGTGGGGTGCAAAAAGCTAAGTGAGACTATTAAGAAGAAATTGATCATACCATTCAGCGAGGAAGAAATTGTAGGTGTGATTAAAAGTTGTGGCGATCGTAAGAGCCTAGGGCCTGGTGGAATAAATTTTAATTTTGTCAAAAGATTTCTTCCAACAATGAAAGATGAGATTCTTCAGATGGTACAGGATGAGAGGTGGGAATGCAGTGCATATAACCCTCATTGCTAAAGTTGACTCAACACAGGGTGTGCAAGACTACAAACCAATCACTCTAGTTAGCAGCATGTACAAAATAATTGTCAAGCTTCTGGCTAACAGAACAAAAGAGGTAATGGATGAAGTGATTGCAGAAAATCAGACAACTTACATTGGGGGTAGAAGGATTCTGGATGGTGTTTTGTGCGCGAATGAGGTGGTTCATGAGGCTAGGAATTTGAAGCTGCCCATGGTGATATTAAAGTTAGATTTTGAAAAGACTTATGATTACGTGAGTTGATAGTTTCTAGACAATATGGCTGAGAATCTTGGATTTCCGAGGAAATGGAGAAGGTGGGTGCAGGAATGTTTAAAATCAGTATCCACAGCAATTCTAGTGAATGGTAGTCCCTCCAAGGAATTCAAACCAGAAAGGCGGTTAAGACAAGGGGACCCAATCTCTCCCTTTCTCATTCTTGTAGTGGCTGAGGGGTTGAATTTCATGTTGAATAAAGCTATAGAGGGTGGTCTGATCGAACCAATGGAAGTGGGGAGTCAGAAAGTTAAAGTTTCTCATTTGCAATTTGCCGATGATGTGATTCTGTTTGGAAAGTGTTCTTGGAAGAATATCAGAGGATTCAAAGCGATTATGAGGTGGTTTGAGTTAGTATCAGGCCTCAAAATTTATTTTCAAAAAAGCAGTCTAATAGGTATGCCTAAGCGTTCGGAATTCGGAATAACCTATTTTCCACGTATTCCAAAATTATTTCGGAAGTCGAACCACAATCTCGATCCGTTCCGTATTACAATTCGGAATTTCGAGTCAGAATTCGGAATTTCCAAAATTTCGGAAAAAAAATGAAGTTGTTGTTTATTAAAAAAAAACAATGTAGTTACAGCTTTAGCTCCTTGCTTAATCAAAACTAGAGAAGTTTCAAGAAAAAATAAATCCGCATTCAACTCCTGGAATTTTATAGCATTCATCAGTCATCAGACTAACAGAATTCTAATCTGGTCAAATTATAAACCAACAGAAATCAGAATCAACTAGAATTCAAACTAACAAAGGCAAGACATTACAAACTATGCAAATGTGGGAATACTTCAATGACTAAGGAGCAAATATATACGATAAAAGTTTTAACTCAATGCATTCCACGATTAAGAATAAGTCTTCCAAACCTTAAATTTGAACACGCCAAAAGAAGCTTCACATAATCAGTCATCACGCAATATTGAAAACCCATTCAGTATGCTAATATAAGTTTACCTTGGAAGGATCTCTTAGTTGTGGCTTCAGACTGATTATCTGAGGGTCAATTACTTGTATTAAGGGCAGCTAAGAGGAAACTCAATCAGAAGTCAGAACCTCTAACTATTGGGTAATGTATTAATTCAGAAATCACTGCAGATAAGCATGGAATAGATTTAGGACCCAACACATGAGGAAAACAACACAACAAGAAAATCCAGAAAGAAACATCATGCAGAACGGAGTTTTCATATATTATGCATGGATATCATCCGGAAATTTTTACATTACCCTCTCTTTTTGTAGCTAAACAACACAATCTAACTATGACATAATAAGCATTTTTATCAAACTAAAATTACTCATCATGATTGAATCAAGAACATGACCTATTATTTGGCTTTGGCCTTCACTGGACGACGGATTGAGATGATGAAGGATGGACCGTCGACTGATGGAGACTGAGGATTAGGTTTAGGAAGACAAATCTGAATAAGTGAAGAATCGAGAACTACTGGAATAAAATTGAATCACACATAAATTATCGTAAATAATTGGGCTGGGCTAAAAGAATGAAAGATCTTTAAAAATTAAAATATTGCCCCAATACAACATTTCGGAATTCGGAATTTCGAAATCTGAACTCAAAAACCCATTCCATTCCAAAATGTTATTCGTAATAGAAAATGGATTCTAAACCGATTCGAATAGAGAATTCGGAATTTCGAAATTCGGAATCTCCAAATTCCGAATGTCCACCCTTACTAATAAATGTGAATGTAGAGGATAATATGATCAAGGAAATGTCTGATTTCTTGAACTACAGAGTAGGTTCTGTACCATTTGTCTACTTAGGTCTTCTTGTTGGAGCAAATGAACGGAGTGAAGTTACTTGGAGGCCTATGGTTGAAAGGTTTAAAAAGGTTTGTGAAAGCTGGGTGAACAGAAACTTATCAATTGCAGGGAGGGTTGTGCTCATCAATTCTGCACTATCCCCCATTCCCCTGTACTATTTTTCACTATTCATAGCACCTAGACACGTCCTTAATAAGCTTGAATCAATCCGCAAAACCTTTTTTTGGGAGGAAGAGATGGAAAAAAAGAGTGCATTAGGTAGAATGGGGCAGAATATACCAACCGGTGGATTGTGGGGGGTGGGGT
>JAOYMZ010007889.1:0-22091 GCA_025802335.1 Pinguicula primuliflora
CCTGTCTAGCATGTTGATGAACAGGAAGATCTCTATAGGTTGTAAACCTCTATATATTGTAGAAAAACGAATGTAAAAATAGTGAAAAGGAAGAAAAAAACATACGGAAGGATCAAGAATTTTTCCTGTGGAGTAGGCTATTGCTGAACCACGTAAATCCTCGTGTTCTTATATTTCCGGTTAATATGGTATCGGAGCAGGAATTTCCTGTATCATCGTTCTAAAATCGTTTTATGTTTTTTTTTTCGGTGTATACACGGCCATGAAAATGACAAGAACAGATCAACATATCGTTGATTTTGCATATTTGTTAGAGCAATTTGCTCAATTCTTAGGAAACCGTCAAAAAAATTCTTCTCATGAAGATACGGAAGAAAATATTTACCAGGGTGTTGATGGTGAACTGCAAGGTCTCCAATCCGGCACTATCACTGCGCCTTGTCTCACAGATGTTGCTAGATTTGAAAAATCAGCACTTGAAGAAGAAAAATCAGCACTTGCAGAGGTTGTTCTAGCCAATAAAAGATGTATGGATCAACCTGCTACGGCCACAAATTCTTTTATCATGACTTCCGATTCCAAATCGAATCCTCCTCCATACGAAAGCCTGTATCACTCCGGAGGATCCAGATCAAAAGCCGCCAGAGGTCCCCAACCGGGGGACTACACTGCGTATCCGAAACTAGAACCCGAGGATGTTACTCCCGTTGCCGATACATGGAGCTCCACGGTGTCGGGATCGATTCCCGGTGAGAATCCGAGGCAGCCTGCTCCGGTCTCTGATGGAAACACCGGGGCCACCACTATGCCTGCTGAGTCGAATCCCTATGTTTCCTCTACTCCTGCTCCAAAAAGTAGGTTCTTTTTGTTTCCTTCCGTTTGTATCTTTCTTTTCCGACAGGCGCTAGGTACCGAATGGTGTGTGAAATATTTTTTCGTGGGATTTAGATAACGTGGACAAGGTGAAGGATGTTTTGGGAAAATGGGGAAAGAAAGCTGCAGAGGCAACTAAGAAAGCTGAAGACTTGGCTGGAAATATGTGGCAGCACTGTGAGTTTCTGTTATCTTTAGTTTGCTGTCGCTGGATTTTGGATGATCAGCGTTTTACTCACTTCTTGAAACTGGCATCCTTTTTCCTTCTTCTCTGTGAGGTTGCTGCAATTATTAGCTATTTCATTACTTATTGTCATCCGAACGCCATAGAGGGCCTCTAAAAGGTTCTCTTTTTGAAAGTTCCTGTAATTATTATTTTTATCTTATCACTACTCTGGTATTTGGTAGATGGATGTAGGTGGCATTTCTTCAATTTAACCGTCACTTTTTAATTGATTTGGTTGGTTTGGGAGATAATTTAGTGGGGTAACCATGGAGATCCTGCTATTGAGAAGCTTTCTGTTTGAATGGAAATGTTTCAAATATAAAATTGGAGCAATTGGTGATTCATGCTCAATTATTCCTAATATTGATTTGCTTTAATCAGTGAAAACAGGCCCAAGTGTTGCTGATGCTGCCGTTGGAAGAATAGCACAGAGTACCAAGGTTTTGGCAGAAGGTGGATATGAAAAAGTTTATCAGAATACGTTTGAAACTGTTCCAGATGAAAAACTACTGAAGTATTATGGATGCTACTTGTCTACCTCAGCTGGTCCTGTTGTAGGAGTCCTATATCTGTCCACTGCAAAAGTAGCGTTCTGTAGTGATAATCCTCTTTCATACAAAGATGCTGAGGAGGTTCGCTACAGCTTTTATAAGGTAATGATCAGTTATGCCCGCCCAAGCATATTGTGAGCATGTTTCTACTTTTTGCTTGTCCCAAGTTGCTTCTCCCTCAGGGAAATTGACATCTAATTTGGAGAATCACACATTTTGATCATTCGACACTGTGGATGGGTGTTGCACCTACTTTTATCTTGCATTCACTGATTCGATGCAGCTTAATGATAAATATTGTCTAGATTAATCTAGTCCTTTTTCTTGTTTATGTCGTCATTCCCTATTTCCTATGTCCTTTCGCATTTCACTTGCTTCTATGGAAGTAGGTGTTGTAATCTTTGTTCTGCCTCAAATCGATCGCTAATATGTATGTGCCCTAGCTATTTATTGGTTTGGAATAAGTTAATAATCATTATGATCTGTGAACAGCTCTTAGGATGTTAAACAATATGTTGGCACAACTCTTTTAAGTTGTAAGCTGTAACCTTATAAATTAACATTTTTGGTGTGTTGATTCTATATTTTGCCGGTCTAGTTATGTTTTGATCAATCAAAAGCTCATTGTTATATCCTGTTAGTAGTGAAGTCTTTTGCATACCTAGTCTCCTCATATTCTCATTTTTCACATGGATCCTTTGTAAATAAATAGAGGTTTTGAAGTAGGATCCCTGTGTAATTGTTCGACTTATGGTTTTGGTGATTATCTTTCTCATAGATATTCATGAATCTGCACTTTTATATGCATTTAATAGCCATACAGCCATTTGGAGGGTGTGCAGTCACTGCACCATGCAGTGCTCATGTGGCACTGCGGGATTGATCGGTATGCGGGCCCGCGCAAAAGTGTTGAACACCGGGTCCCCTGCCACACCAATCCTGCCGTGGCACATGACCACTGGATAGCGTGCATTGAGTATCTCCCTGCACACGCTCTAAACCCGTCATTACCTAGTCTGGAGTACTAAGTTGTATTTCTTCTTATCAAAGAGGACAAAAAATAACTTGTACTTCACTCGCAATATGTCTAATGCTAATTTCTATCCACATATGCAGGTCGTTATACCGTTGAATCAATTGAAAGCTGTTAATCCTTCGGCAAGCAAAACAAATCCGTCCGAAAAGTATATCCAGATCATTTCTGTGGACAATCATGAATTCTGGTTCATGGGATTCTTGAACTATGATAGTGCCGTGAAAAATCTTCTAGTTGCCATCCAGGCGCATTCCGTATAATTCTTTTCAGCACATCTTTCCAATACAATGTAATGTATTATGTATGGTGCTTGTGAATTTGTAGATGAAATGTACTTGGATGTGATGGTTGACGATATGTTGCAACTCTAGTTGTAATTCAGATTCTATCCAGCAACAGAAGTGTCTTGTGTGAATAGTACCTTTAGATGCATGCATACTTATCTGACAGTGGTTATTGTTTATTTGGCTTCGCTATACCTTTCAATCAACATACAATGAACTTATCAAGTGTATGCTTCATAATTCTTCTAATCCCATAACTCATCCAAGGAAGCTTGTTACTTCTGCTGTACCGTACGCAAATTGTTAGTAAAGCCTATTTTTTAGTAATATTCAGCTCCAAATTTTCTGTTGTATACTTTACTTTAGACGTGTCCTTTGGATTAGGTCACACATTGTTTAGTGGATTTAACTCGATAATTATTTATGAGTTTTGTTCGAGATGATGATCGTTTAGGCTGCAACCGATTAGTTTACCTAGGTTTAGAGTTGTGAGGTCGCACTCCGTCTTATTCAAATGCTACTTAACTGTCTCTTTAGCTTGCTTATACTGACAGGTTGACAGTCCATAACTGCTCACCACCTCAGTTGGGTGAACTGCTAATTAAGAGGTCTCGAACTTAAGCCTCAGCAAAAAGGATTGTCAAACCTATTCAATAGTAGCCTTAGTACTAAATGCTGACCCCTCCATTAACCAAAAATGTAAACGGGAATCTTTTTCATTGGGAGTTTCATTTCCATAATTTTAGCAAATGTGTTAAATGCAAAGACCAAATTGAAAAAATAAATCAATATGCGGTTTTCCTATGTGAAATAATTCATGCTAGGTGTATTTTAAAAGTTCAAAATAGTAGATATATAAATTAATTAATATTATTAAAACTTCGAAAAAATATGATGAGAAAGAGAGGGTTTTAATTTCAAGAATAGGATTTTTTTTTTTTTTTTTGACAAGAATCGGATATGTTACTGTTACTCAGAATTATGTCTCATTAATTTGTGTCGATCATGCAATCCACTCTCCATACAAAATGTGAATGTACGAGCACGGATATAACTTGTAAGGATAGAAAAGAAAAAAATGGGTTTCCTTTTTTTCTCACCTCTCTTTAACTTGCACATTATTTTGCTTGATTGAAGTCTCGCATTGATGATTTTGACTACAACCCATTTCCCAAGTATGCGTTTTGATATATAAAAAAAATTGGAATAATATACCGGAGTGCAAGGAGAGGAAGGTGAACCCATCTACATTTCTGCGCAATGTTCGCGTTGGTTAAGGCTTGACGGAAGATCTGAATTTTGATCCACTTTGCATGCATTTTTCAGGTTGCCTTTCATGGTTTCGTCTTCTGTAATTCATTTGTAGCTGTAGAATGACGAATGTGAACGCAGTAGCAGATTCCTCCCAGGTACGTGTTCAATCACCGATGCATGAAATGTGATGATGAATGCACCCCACTTTCTTGATTTGTATGTGGGAGATTTTGTTGTTTGGTTGATATCCGAACTTATTTCAGGTTGAAGGAGGCTGCAAAAATGAGCAACCTCCATCGGCCCCACCACCTGGCCCTGCCCATCATGGTGGCAGTAAGGTACTTCCGTAACAATTATGATGATCCATTCTTTGTTACGATATGCGGTTCATGAATAATTAGTGGTAACTGCTTGATGTGAATAACCCGCCCCTGCAACTTCCCAAATGCGGCAAAGCTGAGTGACCTTATGTTGCATTAATCCATTATGTAAAGGGAAACACGAAGTTATGCTGTTGCAATAGTAAATACTGCAGAGCTTACGAGATATAATTATCTGCATATATAAATTGAATATGGCTTGCACGTACCTGTGATAGTTATATATACGTTTAGGATAACATCTGTGTAGCGTTTTACAATGTGATGACACAATGACATGTCTGGACTGAATTAGACGGTTTAGACTTAAAGGAGTGATTTTTGCAATTGCTCCAGATATGCTAGCTACAACTCCTGGTTCAACTCTGTAATGGGTGTTCAAGAAGAATCATCACTTGACTTTATTAGTACCTGTTTAGGCCTTATTAAGAATAGTATAGTATCTACAACTCAGAATTGTGTGATGTGAGAAGCCAATTATGTGAAGATTAATGTTTGACTTAACCTGATGCTTTGTTGATTAATCCAATTTGTCCTAACTATTTGTGAAATTCCATGTATTCAGTTTGCTAATGTTGTTATTCTAATATCAGCTTATCCATGTTCCATAATTTATGCATTCTTGCAGGTTTATAAGAGTGGTCCACTATTTTTGTCATCCAAAGGTTTGCTTCGCCATTTTATCTTTTTTTTTATAAGCAAAAAGAAAGAAAGACCGTATGCAAGCATCCTTCTTCAGTGCTTTTTTGATGCTTCTTCTTCATGATATATTAACTGGCCCCGTAAATGTCAAAGACACTGTGAAGTATTCTATATGGATGAGAAAAATCCTCGTCTTGTTTGAGATCTTCTATGAACCTTCATAAAGCCGTATTGTAATTTTGTCTCTGGCATTACTTAGAGTTTCTGTTTTGTGAATTTTGTCCTATTTTACCCATTTATGCATGCGCTCACACCAGTATCACAATCCCGTATCAAATGCTTGTAAATTTGTTATTTGAGTGATGATTTCATGATCAAATCGCAGATTACTCGTGTGCTTAACGTAATGTGCTCGAACAATCTATCCAACACTAGAACTATATAATACGGACTTCAATTTAATGTGGATGTTTTACTCTTGAGTTATACAGACTTCAATTAAATGTGGATGTTTGCTCTTAAGGTACTGAACCCATTTGATCCACTGTAGAAGTGATACTTCTTTGTTATTTGCTACTTTATATATGCTACTTAAAATAAAATTATATATGTTACTTTTAATTCCTTATACCATGTTTAATGCCAAAGCAGGAATTGGATGGACATCATGGAAGAAAAGGTGGTTTATTTTGACGCAAACCTCATTGGTCTTCTACAGAAGTGATCCAGTAAGTTGCTTATCTCTAGTGTAACTCACCTACATTCTGATGATGAGCTATTTCCGTTTGGATTTTGTAACAACGGATAATGACTCCTGTGTGCTGACTGCTGATATGCTGCTATGACCAAAAAGTTTGTTGAACTTTCTTGGTGCATATTTTAATGGATCCAAGTTTAGAAGGGTTTATTTACACTTCTTTAATAAATAACCCGGAAAATTCTTCCATATTTTATGAAGATTCTTGTCTCTGTCAAGGCATAGCAAATGAGTTAGTCTTGCCTGTTCCATTAACAATTTCGTACTTTATTCTTAACATCATGTAGAAGTCATTATAACATCTAAATTTTGTTATATGATCATATTTTTTTCTTGATTGTGATAGATATGTTTATATGTAAGACAATTGAAGATTTAATTGCTTTACCCATTTATCTACTAGCTCATATTTGTAAATCTGGAGGCGATTCAATATTTCTTTCTCAGAATGTGATCCCTCAAAAAGGGAGTGAAGTCAACTTAACCCTTGGAGGCATTGATCTCAACAGTTCAGGCAGGTTGGCTTGAAGTTATTTTGTTTGAACTACATAGCCTGAAATGTTATATATTATATTTCTGTTGTGTGCCCGTCTTCTCATTTTCATCCAGCCATTGCGATTTTGACTTTTGATTCATTTCCAGTGTGGTAGTCAAAGAAGACAAAAAATTAATAACCGTGCTCTTCACTGATGGTCGTGATGGACGAGCTTTCACACTCAAGGTGCAATCCTGCTTAAATTTCTGTGAATCACTAGATCCCAACTGCACTGGCATTTCAATTCCGTCATCTTGGAAGTTTTCTTGAATCTTCATGCATGTGTTTTCATTGGTCTTTAACTCTTTCTCTGAAGACTATTTGCTATTAGATACAGTCTTGGTGGGGGATACTTTTATTTACAAATTGCACTTGGGGGCGACAATATGACAAGTTAGACAAGTTAAGCTTTTTGAGCTGACTGCCAACTGGTAGGTTCTAGTTTGAGATTTTAAAGGAAAACTACGATTGGATGAATTTGCAATGGAAGATTGATATGTTCTAATATTACTAAATTGGAAGCAATACTGGCCTTCGATCCCTTATGCATTTCGGGCCTAATTTCCACCTCCCAACCCCATCCCACCGCATCTATAGACTATAGGCTCTACTCTACCATAAGTTTTTACTTTATTTTACATAGCAGGCACTTCAAAAGCTTAACTCGTTGCATTTTCTTAGATTTTGTGACTGTTTTTATGTGATTATGGACATTGTCAATCATTTTATGATTATGGCCATGATCCATCATTATAACTAATGAAAACAAGTTTACCTTTATTCATTGTTCTATCTATACTTCTATGAGAGTGTTGAAAGAAAAAAAAATGGTATTACATTTTGTGCGGCATCTAAGCTTTCTTCTGTTGGTATGCATCTGGATTTCCTGTTACATAGGCAGAAACTTTGGAGGATTTGCACGATTGGAAGACTTCACTTGAAGAAGCTCTTTCAAATGCCCCTAATGCAGCTCTTGTTATGGGACAAAATGGTTTGTTCAGAAACAACCAGTCCAGTGCAACTGATCTCACTCCAGAACAATGTATATGTCTGACTACCTGAAATTTCTGATAATATATACTCTGACAATGAATTGGCATAAATAACTTTTTTCTAACCTATGACGATGATTTAGCTGGAACATAGAACTGAAGAAAATATAGCTTCTCTGTCATTTCCAACAGTGACACTTTGAGCTAGTAATTTAAGTATCCCTGGCGCTTTTTCCATGTTAGGGTGAAGATTTAATGAACTTAGAAGCTGCAAGACGTTGCCACTCTCTTGACTTAACATTTATTTTCTTGTATTTGTTCTTTAATGGCATGCAAAAAAAATTGCGCACAGATGGGTTGAATTGATTAGTCGTAGCAGGTTTCTGTTTTCCTTGAGTCTCAGTTTCTTCTGTCGTTGACCATGAATATAGACATTCTATCCCTGTATTGTCTTTTTATTTTTTATTTTGCTTTTTTCATTGCTATAGCAAAAGACAAACAGACAGCTAAATCCTTGGTAATTGGGAGGCCAATTTTGCTTGCTTTGGAAGATATAGATGGCACGCCATCTTTTCTGGAAAAAGCTCTTAGGTTCCTTGAAGAACATGGTGAGCCTATTTTTCTATTGCGCTAATGAAGTCATATGCAACAGTGCACTTGAGAGTAGAATTAGATGGCTTGTAATCATGGTTCACATCGAAAGTATTTATAGTATCTTAGACCTATATTCTTCATCTTATGGTGTCCCTCGTCAATGCCTCACTTTAATGCTTACTCTATATTTAGGATTAAATTTCTGCTTCTGGCTAACAATGCATTGCATGATAAGTAATTGAATTCACTACTATGTTGTTTTACCTGGCAACCGTCTCTCATCCATTTGACGTGTACTAGTTGTTATTTCCCATTTCCTTGTTACTAATCTGCCGAAGCCATTCCACAGGAGTTAAGACAGAAGGCATCTTAAGACAAGCTGCGGATGTTGAAGATGTCGAACGCCGGGTACAAGAATATGAAAAAGGTTGGTTATTCGCTTGGTGGATAGGCATCTTATAGACAAGCTTGATTGAGTGTTTACGTTAGCTCTTTTTACTGTCTTGGATGAAATGTTTTGATGTAATTTGACCGCTTGAGAACTTTGTTATGCCCAAAACAGTAGAAAACTGTTTAGGAATCTTCTAAATATTCAAATTTCACTCCTTTTTTAGTGAAAGCTCTTTATTGCCAGTAAACCGTAATCCCATTGCTTATATTGTTGATTTTATGTGTAATGATCTATTGACACTGCAAGTAATCTCAGTCGTTTAAGTCTTGTCAATATAGCCATGATAAGTTTTCTAATAAATTTAGGGAAAAATGAGTTTTCACATGAGGAGGATCCACATGTTATAGCTGACTGCATAAAGGTATTTTCTCTTGGTTTATAAACAGGCATATATTTTAGAATTACTATTGTGGTTGAATTGAATGTTCATTTTATTTTATTTTTAATAATTGTGATTAGCATGTTCTTCGGGAGTTACCTTCACCCCCAGTTCCTGCTTCTTGCTGCAAGGCCCTCCTCGAAGCTTACCGTAAGTTTCTTTTCTTGTATTAGTTTTGTAAGGTAATTCATACTGGTAATTGGATTTGAGACGCAGAGGTGGAAAATGAGAGATGTGGTTTGATTTTTCAATTTGCATGGCATTTCCTTGTGTGTGCAAAGGGATTATCTAAAGATCCATGATTTTGGAGAATATGTCCTGGTGTGAGCTTTACCTGTACTCGAACAACTAATATAAATATTAAGTATTCTGAAAAAACAAAATAATGCAAGCCGAGTGAAGGGTTTTATATTTTGTGGCATTTGATGGCAACATAAGGTAGCTACACCTGAAATTGTCACGTCATCCTATTGTTTCTCTTTATTTTGGCTCATTTCTGACAATGTACTATGATGATTAGGAACTGAACGTAGTATGAGAATGAATGCCATGCGTTCTGCAATTTGTGAAACATTTCCGGAGCCAAACCGCCGCTTGTTGCAGAGGTAGTATGGAGGAACTTCATATCAATATTTATCTTTTGGTTTTCTAAATAATGGCATCACTTTAGTAGCATGGAGGAACAGGAACTTCATTTCGATCTTTCCTTTTTCGTTTTTCTAAATAATTGCATCACTGTTGCTTTTTGCTAGACAAACTTTATCCCTTCAGCTCCCTGAATGTTCCTCACTATATTTCAAGCATGCAACTTTCTTATTCTCTTTTCTGTCAGTGTGTTCATTTTATTTTACTATCTAATTGTGCAAGCCTTGTTGATCCTCTTGTCTTCCCTGCTTCGTTAAAACTGGAGGGAAAATTAAAAGCTGCTCAAGACAGACATTTTGTACTATAACGTTTTGAATCCCGGGAAAGTATTTTCCTTTCTATTTGAAGATTCTCTCTTTTCAACATTTTGAATTCTCATCATGTTTTGTTGTTTTTTATTTTATCAGAATTCTGACAATGATGCAAGCAGTGGCTTACCACAAGGCAGTGAACAGAATGAGTGTATCAGCTGTAGCAGCTTGCATGGCACCTTTACTTCTTCGCCCCCTTCTTGCTGGTGATTGTGATATTGATAATGACTTTGATATGGGTGGTGATGGTTCTGTTCAACTTCTGCAAGCAGCTGCTGCAGCTAATCATGCTCAAGCCATTGTTATTACCTTGCTCGAGGAATACAATAATATATTTGGGGTATGGTTGTTATTTTACTTTGTCCTAGCGTCATTGTGATGACTAATCTGACTCATCTTATCTGGAAGTGGATCTGCTTCCTATTATCGATGGTTCGATGATGCAATGAAAAAAATGGTTGTATTTTTTAATGCCCGAATCTATTTTTTAATGACTCCACCCACGGAGCCCTATTCGTCGTTCAAGTGGTAGCAATTTCCACTGATCACTTTTAACTAATCTTCTTCCGTTTTTATACACACATTGCTAATACTTGATATTCATGAATGTTATTCCTCTGCCCTCTGCACAAAAGTTCAATTCCAAAAACTGAGAATGTTTGAAGATCACCTTTAGCAAATTCTTATGAGATGTACACATTTATTGATGGAGGAACTATTTTTCTATTTGATTCTTTTACCTTCTACCTGCCTGAACTTATAGACTGACCTCTAGTAAATTCATGTGAAGTGTGTGCAAATATAAGTATTAGATGAAAGATTAAGAAAACGGATACTTCCGTTACTTATATCCTTCCTACTATTCCTGAAGTTATAAATTTGTTTTTCATTTACTGCTCCTCTCGTTTGCTATATATGATTTTCATATACAAGCCATTGTACTCGTGGTTCGAAGCTACAAGTTGCATTAGAGTAAGTCTGATGCTTCACGATATTTTATTCCTTTGCGGTTGCTTCTCCTTTCACATACTTTCCCTATCTTTTAGCATGATCTATCTGGGGAAAGAAAAAAAATCTGGGGAAAGAAGCACTACAGATGCAGTAGGCAATCATTTCAAAACTTCCCCCTTCTGTTGTCAAGGATATGGCACTAATTGAAGTTATTGTTTGAACCGGTCCAAGTTGTACTTGTAGCAGTAATCGTTAGATGAGAGAATTAGTACAAGGCTTACTCGGATATATTCTACGATAAAAAGACAACACATGGATATTTAAGATTTAATTACTGGTCAGGTGAAAGAAATGAAAACCGTCTTCGTTTATTTAATGATCTTGATCTATAATTGGTTATTCTCTGTACCTGAGTTTTGTCGTCGCTTAACCTCTCAATGACATTTTATTTTTCAGGATGGGGCTGATACCCATGAACCATACACTGATTCAGAAGAGAGTGGGAGTGAAAGCGAGGAAATTACTGATGATGATAGTTATGATGAGGACGGGGATGATGCATCTGAAGAATCTGGTTCTTTTGTAGATGAAAATACTGAGCACAGATCAAGTTCATCTATTAGTGGTACCGATGAAGATCAATCAAAGGAAAAGGTTTGATTAATTCAATTTTTCATTTAATTCATCTAAGGTGCGGTATTTACTGTTTGTGATGTATCTTTTTTTTGGTTAAGCAAAATTTTTATAAACAGAAAAAAGGATCGGTCCTGTCGTTTGTGATGTATCTAGTCTTCTGTAATCTCTTAAAGTTGTTCAACCTTTGCATTTTGATGCTTCAGCATCAAGCATTATGGGCATTTCCATATGTTTATTTCATGCATTTCTTCTCCGAAGTACGCTTTGAGTATCTTACGTGGACTTTTTGACAAGTGAATAAACTGATCTAACTACAGAAGTGAACTTTTTATTTTCAATGTCATCCTTTCTTTCTGGTTGATTATTTTAACTATTTTTTCTTCCTTGATCACTGCTTCAGCCTTTGCCAAGACATTACTAGCGCTAGATTTTTTGTTTTATTATTCTTCCAGAGCTTTGCTCAACTCCAGCATCTCTTTGCAATGTATCTTATAGTAAATGTTTCTAGGAAGCCTTCCTTTTTTTCTTCATCTTTACTAGGTATACTTTTCCCTCAAATATTTTGTGTATGCTCTCTGGATTTTGATTCCTCAATCCAATGAAATGCAGGTCTCTGGCAGCCATAGTCCTGGGCCTGACTCTCCTGATGTAGACAGTGCTCCTAATCCCAATCAAAATTTAATATCGGTTCAACCTGAAACTTCTTTGGTTCGCCGTGATAGTATTCAAGGAGCTGCCAATACTCTCTATCCTGATGAACCCAGAACACAAGCTAACAACTCCCTTAAACATTTAGAAGCTAATCTGACTGAAACATCACTGGCTGAAATACCTTCTGAATTATCACATCGGCCTACTCGTAATATTAGACGACCTACTGTTTGGGGGCGCACTCCTGTAAGTTTGGTCATTTTTCTATTGTTTCATGCGTTTATGGTCTAACAGTCTTTCAGACATTACCATCCATTTATGGAAGGATTTGGGACTTTTGGCTTTGCATTTTATAATCTTAACTTTTATAAACTCTACATTTTGAGATACTTTGCAAACCCTCACCTGATGTAACTGAATGCAGGCAAAGAAGAACCTCTCCATGGAATCTATCGAACTTCCTTCTGATGTTGAGTAAGTGATACATCTTTCAAAATTAAAAGTGTTCGTCTGTCTTCGATTTTATCATTTGGAAGTCCTTGAGTCTCTCTCGCACCTAAGTTTTGCTATATATATATATATATAGCATCGCCTTTTTATTTTTCCAAGATCTCTGGTCCATTCTCAACTTACCACGTTCACTCTTAGTAGAGAACTTGTTCATGGTGTTTATGACAACCTAAGTTTAACAGCTTCTGTATTTCCTCTACTTTTCTTTGTTGCAATTGTCTGCAAAAGGTATATTTGGATCAAGAAGTGTTCCTTTTACTGTTTATTCGTGGAACGACACAAATTTTGAATAATACTCGATGATTCATTTCAATCTTTTGACTCATTGCTGATAATATCAGACTTGATGCATTTCTTCGTCTTTTGACTCACTATTATTCCGGTATGCGTTCAATTTGTGTTACTATTAGAGCTGAAATCGAAAAGATTGGGTCTGGTGAAATGGATCTCGAGATTAGAATCTCAAATGAGGTAGGGTCCAAGTGTTTGTTTTTCTCTAAGTATGTATCGGTCTTTCATTCGGACTTATGTGTAACTCCATTGTCTTGGTAGGCTATTGCGAAATCACTTCTACAAGATACTCTTGAAAGGCGGAAGCATGATTTGCATGAACGTCGTCTAGGCCTTGAGAAGGACGTAAGGACTTCATTAAGAATATGCATCCTCCATTTTTCTCGTTCTGCTTTCTCTTCCTCCCTCCGTTACCACGTGTTTATAAATATATAGACATATATTGATTTGTCTCTCTCTCAATCTTCCTTTGAAGTGCTCTGAGTAGGAAATTGCATTGCAGGTGGCACGATTGCAAGCGCAGTTACAGCAGGAGATGGATCTCAGGACGGCGCTTGAAGCGGCACTCCAAACATCGAAATTACCTGTATCCGTTTCATCACTCGTCGATGAGAAGGTCGGAGTGCATATATCTTTCGTTTCCAATCTAGCTGATAAAGATAAATGATCAACTTTAATGTTATTATAGATGAAGGCAGCGCTGGAGGAAATTGTTCAAGCCGAGGTTGATGTTACCAACTTAAAGAAGCAGGCTGATGATCTTGATTTTCAGCTAAATGAAGAGCGTGAACAAAATTCTAGGATCGGACAACAGACACACCACAAACGGTATCAGAACATTAATCTTCAAAATAAGATGTGAGCATATATTCTCTTCCTCCTAATGTTTTCATGGTGTCTCTCTTGATCGACTTAGCTGCATTTGCATGGCATATCAGTGCCTCGACGTCATAACTTTCCTGAAATGCATTTCTTGCAATTGCCTGTTACGTCGTAAGAAAGGACAGCTCAAAGACTTGCTAGCCAAACTGTGTATTAAGACGCCTCACCTTTTACCGAAGGTTTCGAATTTCGGGTCAAGTGGAGACCCACTATTGATCCTGTTCGAGTACTGATATTCTACCATACAGGAAACTGTTTTGGCTTTCGAGTCGTAAGAAATAAGCATAGCGTCCAAAGAAAACCCGTCAATTACATAGTCTTCGGAACTTTCATATTCCAATACCTTGTCTTTATTGCAATTCTTCCAAGTTCTCAAGTGCAGAAAACCCGTCTTGTTTTAAGATTTTCCAGATGTTCTTGTAATGGCTGCAGGAAGGAGAATCAATTACATGGTGGAGCCACAGCTACCTCAAATACTACTGAAAATTCTTCGGGAACTAAGGTATG
The DNA here is from genome assembly GCA_025802335.1 of Pinguicula primuliflora. Classification (NCBI taxonomy): domain Eukaryota; kingdom Viridiplantae; phylum Streptophyta; class Magnoliopsida; order Lamiales; family Lentibulariaceae; genus Pinguicula; species Pinguicula primuliflora. Next base: position 14,339 of record JAOYMZ010007889.1, read on the forward strand.
TTACACCTTCAGCGGTTGCACTTATCTGGTCACAAAACTTCAAGTCCCGAACTTATTGTCCCGATCAAATTTTTAAGCATGCGTTTGCCTCCTAACCAGCAGCAAACAGATGTACAAAGTCCAAGAACCAGCAATTCTGCAAGATATCCAAAAGCCACAAATGCTACCCAAAACTCAAAGGTCAAAGATACTGCACATAATATGAAGGAGACAGGTTCAAGTAAACGTGAATCTTCTACCATGTCCAGAAAATCCAGCACAAAAAGTGAGGTATCACCTCTTAAACAAAAAATTTCAATATCTTTATAACTGTGTCTTGTTATTCTCTATGTGATTGAATGGCAAAAGCAAACTGTTTAACAGTAATGCTACACATACTCTTTTTTTAGTTAATTTTGTATGTAAGTTAAAACGAGGTCGTTTTGATTTCGTGTTGACATTAAGTATGTCTTGTCATTATTCTTAATGTGTGGGTCTTATGCATACAATATCTCTGAACCAGTTGCATTCTTTGTGTCAAATTTTATAGACAGGAATTAAGCTGGACTTCTGCGATCGCTAGTTCATATAACAACAACAACAAAAATAATTTTGGGTCGCTTCGTTTTAGCTTCCATCCTTCTCTAGTGCAGATTCTTGCCGCTGAAAATTATTCCTGCTTGTGTGATAGGGAACTAATTCTACGACTTCTGCTCTGTCAAAGCTGACAAACAGACTTAACTTCTTGAAGGAACGACGTTCGCAAATCGCAACTGAGCTCCAAAGCTTGGACAAATGTGGGGATTCATCTCAGCCTGTCCATAACCTCGAACATGGAAAAGGATTACAACATCAACAATCAGCGGAAAAGTTCGAAAACAAGCAACAAGAAGCTCGAGTACATACTTCTGAGATAAGTGTGGAGCAGGACAGGAATGAATCACATCGCAATCTAGGTGCACAGTCACTCCGAGACATTGATAGAGGAAGAAGATCCGAAGAGGATTCAACCCCAGACTGGGGAAGATCTGAAAACTATTCAACAACGGACAAGGGTCCTTCCAAAGCTCCTACCAAAACATATTCTAGATGATGCATGCTCATTGCTCGCACGTCTGGGGTTTTTGCTCAATGAAGATGGTGGAGCCAGCTTCTTAGGCAAGTTGAATGTTGTGAGTGCTCTTGATGCCTTTGTTGTCTGGTTAGAATTTTTTTATTCTGTTGTACAGTAGTACAGCTTGAAATCGAAGAACATAAAATTTATTTGTTTTTATCAGATTATCATAAGCCAGATGCATGCTTTTAGGATTTTTTTTTCAATGGAGTAAAAAATTTACTTGGTTACTCTATTCTCTCGACTAGTTTGTTGCTTCTACTAGTGTTTTGGTCATCCGAAGATTTTGCTACGAAGTTGGTGCTAACAGTAACTTTAACTGTAAAAATCAAGAGTTTAATCAAGATTTGCTTTTTAAGATGATAGATGACAAATGAACAAAAAAAATTTATGCAATTTTTTTTTTATCTATCTATCTGTCTGTGCAGATGAAGAGAGTCAAAACGATTTTATGAAGTGTCCTACTTCGAACCATTAAAAAATTAAGGGTCTGTTTATTGTAGACTTATGTACTAGTGTTTGATTTGAATTAAGAGCGTTATCGGTATCAACATCACATGTAGTAAACATATTTTATCGTTTGATGTTGATTGAGATAGTTAAGGTTTCGTGTGTTTACTTTAAAATTAATTACGCCGGATTCAATAGTTAAATGACAGGTAAATGATCGAAATACCCCTCACGTGTATCGAAGCTTTAAACATTACATAACAGCACTGCATCTGAATCCAAACATGTAAACATGCGACATTGGAGATTAACACCGATGAATACCACAAATGTAAACACTCTAAAAAAACAAATGAATACAAATGTTATACACTTGAAAAAAAACAAATGTTATACACTCAGACCGACGATACGCCGTTATCCCCAAGGGCTGATCCCCACGTGACCCATGGGCCAATCCTGCACGCCCACAGGATCGATCCTGCACGCCCACAGGATCGATCCTGCGTGCCCAGGGGTCGATCCTGCACAGCCTAGTCGGAGAAAAACGAATGGTTGGTGTTACACTCGAAAATCACAATAAAAGACTGACAAGTTGTTCAACACACATGAAGAGGCGACAAAGTCATTCATCCTGTCCAGCGCCCACATTTCTATATCTTGCGAACATAGAAGTAGTCATTTGATCCCTCTTGTTCGTCCATTCAAGAGATGTTACAAGTTCACAATCCATTCTCGGGATTGACTATCCAATCCTTCAAGCTTACCCTGTTCGTCAACCGTGTGCTCTAAAATATCATAGAGTTGAGTTTCCTTAAGAAAGTTGTATAGATAGCACAAGCGTAGATCACTTAGATTTGACAACTTGTGGTAGTACATAGGCGATCTCATGACTGGTCACGATGCTTTAGGACATCGAACGTGCGCTCAATTACATTTCGTGCATTTGGCATTATGTAGAGCTCGATTCCCGGTGGCTCATTCCCTCATATGGTATCGTGTACGACGATATGAGACCAAAAAACCTTCACGATTCATATAGTCATTATCCGCAAGGTAGTATATGCCTTCAAAAGTCTAAGTTATAGTTAAGTATCAAACCATGTACCTCTCCATTAAAAAGTAAGCCGCTCACCACTTAAGCTACTTGAATTTAATCCTAATTTTCCATTGAAAATTTTAATTACCGTCTGTAGTAAACGATAATAATAAATCAAAATTATATTGTGCATAACAATCTAATTATGTAACATCCAATCAAATATTCCCAAAGGTTCTTAAGCGAACTTTGCTGTCCTCAAGCGACAATGGAAAAGTTATTGTTGGGATTTTGGGACATGACCCATATGTTATTAACTCTAATGTTGTGTGTTTACTTGTTTAAATCACCCGTGCACGTCCCTCGAACACGTAAGAGCCGGATGATGTTAAAATGTTTCAAGTCTAAGTCTTTGGGCTTTAATATGACTTGCAAAATGGTCAATCGGATTAAATAACCTGGATATTGAAATTCAAATACTCAGATTACCGTCTACTCAACCTTGATTCTCGAATTTTCTGGTTCATTGCTACTTAGAATTGTACTTGTGAGTTAGTTTCTGGGCCGAGATAGGTTATTGGGTTTTGACAGTTGCTATTGGGCCTCGGCTTATATTTGTGCATTTGGTTCCTGGGTCGATTCATCATTTACCTCAATTAAATTCGTGGCCCGACTTCATTTTCTGTATTGGGCCATCTCATTTTTATTCTGTGGCCCATATGCATCAGTTGCCTTGGCCCGTGATATATATTTGTTCGGCCTGTATCTAGTTCGTCACTTTTAACTTTCTGCAACTCCCTGATACTCTCTCTCTTTCGGCCGAAACCCTACTTTTACTGTCGGTAACTCGCCGCTTCTTTCGCCTTTTTCGGTCGATTCTTCATTCTGTTTCCAATTCTAAGTACAGATCTGAACTCCTCATATTGACAGATCTTTGAACGCTCTGTCTTCGTGATATAAGATTGCTCTAGATTTGTTCAATATTTGTTGCATGCAAATTGTTCATATATTATTCTGTTTTTATCACTACTGACGCTGATTATTGATAACCACTTTTTGGATCATAACAAACTTGATATCTTTAGGTATACTAGAGGAATCTGGTTGCTGGTATTTATCTAGGAATGGTGTCCTTTCAGTCTTTAAAGGTGATTCTTTGGTTTTGACAGGAACTAGGAAAAAGAGATTGTATTTTTTGAATGGCAAAACTTTTTCTGAAACTGCATTTTTGTGACTGGACCAGATTACACTAAACTTTGGCATTTGAGACTAGGTCATATAAATGAGAAAAGTTTGAAGATATTTCATGATCAGGATTTTTTAGGAAAACACAAGTTTAACAGTCTGTTTTTTGTAAACCATGCATTCTGGGAAAACAGCATAGACTTAAGTTCCCTAAGGGTATTCATGTTTCGAAACAGTGCTTAGACTATGTGCATTCTGATTGTGGGTTCCTTTTAGTGAGTCAACGCATGGTGAGGCAAGATATTTTATGTCTGTCGTGGATAATTTCAGTAGGAGAGTTTGGATTATACTTTTAAAGTCAAAAGATTAAGCCTTTAGTAAGTTTAAGGAATGAAAGCAGTTAGTTGAAACTCATAAAGGTCTTAAGGTCAAATAATTAAGAATAGACAATGGTCTAGAATTTTGTAACTTGGAGTTTGATAATTTCTGTGCACTTCATGATATTACACGGCATCACTCAGTTAGGCACACACCACAGTAGAATGAGGTAGTTGAGCGCATGAATAGAACACTGTTAAATAAAATTAGATGCATGCTTGCCACTTCTGATATGTCTAAAAAGTTTTGGGGGGAGACACTGTACACTGTTGCATTTCTTGTGACTAGATGTCCTTCGAGTGCTGTTAACTATAACTGTCCAGGGTTTACTTGGCATGAAACTGTTTTAAACTTGACAAACTTAAAAATTTTTGGGTGTGCTGCTTATGTTCACACTAAGATAGCGAAACTAGACCCTAGATCAATAAAATGTGTCTTTTGGGGATATCAAGAAGGTGTTGAAGGGTACAGACTGTGGGATAGGTCAATACCTGGTATGAAAGTTATTATCAGTAGAGATGTGATTTTTAATGAAGCTGACTTTCCATGCTTGTGTTCTAATTTGCCTGTTTCTGAACCAATATTGTTTGAGTATGTGCCCAGAAGGCTATCTCTTGAAAAGGAGATACCTCCTAAGGCTGACAATGAGGTGTAGTTGCAATCTATCCCACCTGTTAAGGTGGAGGTTGAAACTCAAGATTTTGGTTCAGAATCTGTCCCATCTCATATTGCAGGTACTTCTGAAATCCCTGCTAAACCTTCGAGTATTGAAAATGATAATAAAATTGTTGAACTTCTTTCTGCACAACCTGTTGATGCATGTGTACGTGGCTATGAATTAGTAAGAGATAGGAAAAGAACGATTATTAAACCGAATTTGAAATATGCTAATTTTACTGGGATTGTGGATTATGCTTTTCTGGTAGGACAGCAAGTTATGCATTATGAGCCTGATTTTTTCTTAGATGTTATAAACTATTCAGATGCTAATAAATGGATTGTTGCTATGAATGATGAATTTAATTCGTTAAAACAGAATGGTACATGGGTTTTAGTTCCTAAACCTAGTGATAGAAAGGTTATAGGGTGTAAATGGATTTATAAAATTAAGGAGAGTGACACATATTTTGAACCTTTCAGGTATAAAGTAAGATTAGTTGCCAAAGGTTTTATCCAATGTGAGGGAATAGACTTTAATGAGATCTTTGCTCCTGTAGTTAAGTTTAAAATCATTCGGATTTTGCTTTCTCTTGCCGCATGCTATGATCTGGAATGTGATCAGTTTGATGTTAAGACAGCTTTTCTATATGGTGACTTAGATGAAGAAATTTACATGGAACAGCCTTCAGGTCATACTGATTCTGCAAAATCTGATCATGTTTGTCTCTTAAATAAATCTTTGTATGGCCTTAAACAGACACCTAGATAGTGGTACAAACGTTTTGATTTGTTTATAACTAGTCTTGGTTTTGTTCGTAGCCAGTATGACAGCTGCTTTTATTTTTGTATTCAAAAGCATGTTACTATGTATATTTTGCTTTATGTTGATGACATGCTGATCATAAGTGAGTCTACGTGTGATATATATGCCCTGAAATTGAAGTTGAAATCACAATTTGAAATAAAAGATTTAGAGGAAGCTAAAAGGATACTTGACATGGAAATAGACAGGAACAGAATATCTGGTACATTAAAATTACATCAATCTGGTTATATTCGGAAAGTTTTGCATAAATTTGGGTTTTCTGATGTGAAATCTGTTTCTTCTCCTATTGCTTTGCATTTTAAACTCAGTAAATTACAGTGTCCTCCTACACCATCAGAAACCTTAGAGATGGAAAATATACCATATTCTAATGTCTTTGGGTCACTTATGTTTGTCATGGTTAGTACACATCTAGATTTATCCTTTGCTATTTCTTTTTTAAGTCGCTTTATGTCTAATCCTGATCTTAAACACTGATCAGCTCTAAAATGGGTACTTAGATATCTTAAGGGAACTTGTGACTTAGGCTTAATGTTCAAGAAAAATAGTGACAAACTAGATTTGTATGGTTTTGTTGATTCTGATTATGCTGGGGACCTAGACTCTAGGAAATCAACAACATGCTATCAATTTTTGTTGGGTGGCAATTGCATAAGTTGGAAAACACAGTTGCAACACATTGTAGCACTTTCTACTACTGAGTCTAAGTACATTGCACTGACTAATTATTTCAAATAGTGTATGTGGCTTCAAGGATTGCTTTCTGAGTGTAAAATCCTGTCTGATGTATCCACTATGATAGTCAGTCTGCAATTCATTTAACTAGAAATCCAATTTTGAGAGGTTGAAGCATATAGATGTAAAACTACACTTTATTAGGGATATAGTGGCAGATGGACAGGTCTTGCTTGAAAAAATTGATACTAGGATTAATCCAGCCGATATGGGAACAAAGGTGGTAACATGTTTGAAACTTAATTCTCTATTGATCGCCTAGGTATGAGTTCAGGAATCTGAAGTCTTTGAATTACTCTACTTTTATGCTGCGCAGTGTCTAATCGTTTCTTATAGGTACTTTTGTGCTATTTTGGGCCATGTACCCAAAAGGTGGAGATTGTTGAGATTTTGGGACATGACCCATATGTTATTAACTCTAATGTTGTGTGTTTACTTGTTTAAATTACCCGTGCAAGTCCCTCGTATACGTAAGAGTTGGATGATGTTAAAATATTTCAAGTCTAAGTCTTCGGACTTTAATATAACTTGCGAAATTGTCAATCGGATTAAATAATCTGGAGATTGAAATTCAAATACTCGAATTACCGTCTACTCAACCTTGATTCTTGGATTTTCTGGTTCATTGCTACTTAGAATTATACTTGTGAGTTAGTTTCTGGGCCGAGATAGCTTATTGAGCGTTGACAGTTGCTATTGGGCCTCGGCTTATATTTGTGCATTTGGTTCTTGGGCCGATTCATCATTTACCTCAATTAAATCCATGGCCCGGCTTCATTTTCTGTACTGGTCTGTCTCATTTTTATTCCGTAGCCCATTTGCATCCGTTGCCTTGGCCCGTGATATATATTTGTTCGGCATGTATCTCGTTCGTCACTTTTAACTTTCTACAGCTCCCTGATACTCTCTCTCTTTCGGCCGAAACCCTACTTTCACTGTCGGTAACTCGCCGCTTCTTTCGTCTTTTCCAGCCGATTCTTCAGTCTGTTTCCAATTCTAAACACAGATCTGGACTCCTCATTCTCTTTTCGTTCTTCTGAACCGATTACTTTCTCCGTTTCAAGTGTTGAGTGACAATTTTCGTTGAGGCTCATTGTAAAGATATGGAAAATTTAAATTAAAATAATTATCTATTTTCTGCAATATTGGTTTTAGTGGCTTAAATACATAAGTTAAGTGTTGAAAATAAGATAAGTGGGTAATTAGTTACCCAATTGACTAAGAAGTTGGGCCACTGCCAGTAAGAGTTACTAACTTTATAATTTAGTGGGCCGGATGGTGAAAAACCTAGTGAAATCCAATAGGAGAAGCAATTTCTCCTCACCGGTTGTAGAGACGGGAATTGTAAGACGTGAGAAATTCCCACCTTCCCATGAATTCTTGCACG
>JAOYMZ010007899.1:0-22085 GCA_025802335.1 Pinguicula primuliflora
GAGTGAGAGAAAAGTGGGGTGATGTGATAGGTGTAGGTAAAAAGGGAGGAAACTTCCTCCATGGTTGTGGACAGCCTGACACACTTAATAAATACATACATATGGCAACAATCACCACCACACATCAAAAAATAATTACAAGATAAGCAATAAAAAGTGTGGTTGTGATTTTTACCACTAGAATCAAATACGATGGTACATTTAACATTTTCCTTATAAATAATGGTCGACCGTGAATGGTGCAAGATTCCGCGTTGAAATTGTTCATTTGGAATGCAACAATTTGCAAACTGTTTTCCATAATAAAACAAAAAAAATCGAAATCCAAGGAGACCGCATGTGGTACCTCATGTCTTCTTGTTTGTACATTATTCGAGTTCCTTGAAAAACAAGGGAGCTGTGACATTTTGTGAATCTTATTTTGTGCTTTTGTTTGTGTGCGCAAGAGAATCTCCCCTCCCTCGAGACATAGGAGTAATTAAATTAGTGGTTTAATTGTTAATTAATCACCTTACCTATAAAAAAAAAATTGTTAATTAATCACCTAATAAATTCAGGTCATGCCCGTCTTGGACAAGTTCCCCAACCAGCTTTCAAACTTTTCAACCACTATATGCCTTTGTCCACTAAAAAAAAACATGCCCTTCGTCCAACCGTTCCGCCCAACAATAAGAATTTGATTAGATTTTATGATAATGATATTTGTATACTATTTTTTTAAAGCTAAATATTGACACACTTTAAATTACAGTCACATTCCGTCATTATCTAAATTATCACCATTTGATGGGGGTATGATTGCATACATCTTACCCTCCTAAGATCCTACCTAAGGGCGGCATTTACTGGGTATGTTTGGTTTGGTTTGGTTTGATGAAAAATTAATACATCAAGGATCAAAAGCTCTATGTACTGGTTGGATTTTGGCAACTTCGTCGACAGTAATTTCGTTTCATTTTCCCTTAAGGTTAAGTAGTCCTTAATTATGGTTTAGAATTATCGACGACAAAATTGTCGGAACACCACCGGAACATGAAATTTTTATCTTTGATGTATCAATTTTTCATTGATGGTGTCAATTTCGAAAATATTTTCAGTATGTGAGAAAATTTAAAGTGTGTTAAATTTTAATAGTTAAAGAACATGTAGAGTCTCGTGGTGATAATACTTCTATAAGATAATCTGGCTCTAAAAGCCCTTTGGGTCAGTCTTTAGCCTCTATAACCATTTGACAAGCAATGATTCATTCATGATATTGAGTTATTTATCCTCAAGCCACCTTCCTCCGTTTTTAAGCACACATTCCCCCACCGAGGCCTTTTTTTTGTACATGATTCCAGTTCGATCAAAAATCTAAAAAATAAAGGAACAAACAACAATAAAGAATATAGCAGTTCCTACTTCACAACAACTCCAAAAGGCTTATATCATGTCCTTCAATTTCTATAAGTTCTCAGTCAGAATGCTAACCCTCTGGCAACAAGATATCTATTAGTGGAGAGAAGAATCCGATCTATCCAGTTTAAACAGTTGAAGAGGACAAAAACCAGCATTACTCGACCAAGTTTTGAATTTTGAATTCTCTCAAACACGATTCCCAAAGTTAACCTTCCATCGAACAAACTCACCGGAAACAATGGCAGCCTGCTAATAAACGGCTAAGCTCATCCCTGTGAGACAGAAAATGTTGCATTGAGTGGAGGAGATCATCCTCTTTGGTCCCAATTCTGCAGTGAGCGCGTCGAGCGGAGCAAGCGCAACCTTTGCCCACACATAGTACGCCGGAGGCGACTTGAGGTCCCAATTCTGTGTGGCTGCATTGAGTGGCGAACAAGGGCTCCGGTCCCAATTCTACAACAATCCAAAAGTCCGACAAATTGTCACTTGCGGATTATCTTGCGGGAGACAATGAAAGCGAATGGGAACAATTTCCAGAAAATTTCGATAAAGAAAATGCAAACAAAAAAGAGAGTGACGGGAGCGAGTGGATTGAGGTTGGATAACGATTCAAATCAAAATCCCCTACAAAGCAGAGAAACCCAGAAATAGTGAGTGCTAATCTGAAAACCCTTTTTCCCACTTACATTGCGAAGCTGAGGGGAAAATCCCTCTCGGTATATATCACTAATTTCCTGCCGGCATGGACATCACCAGAAATCAGAGATTTCTTCACAAAATTTGGACAGGTCACGGATCATGCACTTCTGCGAATGGAATACAGAGGTAAGCAATACAGATTCGTGCGATTTGCTAAATCTGTTGGTATAGTTAGTGTAATTAAGCAGGCAAATGGAGCTCGGATTGGAGCATGTTTACTATATGTCAGCAAAGCGAGAAACCCGGAAGAAATAGCGAAGAAGCAGAAGAGTGAAGTCGTAGGCAAAAATATAGAGGTAGGAAGGAAGACCAAAACAATCCAGACACCGATGATACCTTAAAAAAAAATTATTGGGCGACCGATCTCCTCCACCAAATCTTTTTACAAGTAAGAAAAGCCCAAATATGAAAACAGAATCTAAATCTAAATCAACTTGAAACTGGCCCAAGAGCACGGTCCAGTTCAGTTTTTGATGCCTCTAGTATGTCGAGACATTTTTTGTGCTTTATGCCTTTTCGACCCGCCATTTAGGCCCATCATGTCTTTTGAGTGTTCACTCCGTACGTATTTTGTCGACTGAGCATTGATTCACAGCTATGAAAAGTCCATTTGCATCATTGTTCAGGGACCAGGATCCCCCTTTCTCGTTCTCCATTTGTTGCTTTTCCCACATCACTCAATCTCCTCCTTTTCCATCAGCCCTCACGACCGTGATCACCTCACAAGCATATTGCAGTAGCATATTAGCCTATCAAATCAGGAAGTAAAAAAGATATCTCCACATATCTCCATCTCCATCTCATTCTCAGCAATGTACATCATCACCACACAACCAGGCAGACAATGAAGTTAGCTATAAAAGCAGTAGCGAAGCGAGTGATATATCAGCAAAAAATGACAAATTGTTGCTCATTGTTGTACCTCTGCCGGAGGAGATGGCTAATCATTGTTAGCCTATCACCCCCGTGTAATCATAAGCTGCAAAATGGTCCCTCATGGAACCATGCTAGCAGCCGAGATCCCTTATATATATCTCAACAAGACGACAGGATAGATGGGATTCATCTCCAAGATTCTGCTGATGCTCATGTGCTGTTTTTCCCATAACATTCAATCTCCTCTTGTTCCACCAGTCCTCATGCACCGAGGTCACCTCACAAGCAAATATTTGCAGTAATGGATTAGTAAGGGAAAACAGTGAATATTGCAGACACATTCACACATGTACAGATTCCATGCGTTTTTGGTACCTCTGCCGGAAGTGATGGCTAAAATTTTAGCTAATCACCCCTGTATATTCATAGACTGCAAAATGATTCCATCAAGGAATCAGGTCAGCAGTTGTAGCTATTCAATGTGATCTTTGTATTCAGTTGGAAAGTTGCTGCAAGTCACCCCAATTCCATTTTGCTAGAGTCAGCACGCAAATAGTCTTGTGTCCTCTTGGAGAATCTTTCTCGTTATAGCAGGTAGGTCCCTTTTGTATAGAAATTGTTGTCACCATTGGTACGTCCCCACTTAGCCAAGGGAAATGTAATTTTCTTGGACTGAGAGACTCGGCAAACAAACTTCAAATGAGGAGCATTGCTGATTATCTTATGTATCCTGTGAAATGTATAGAATTTTTTCCATGGGCATCTCAAGTCATCATCCTCCATCAAATATTTATCTTTCGGACTTATGATCACCGCCAAAGATTTGATGTTCATGTCCTTGACTTTTAGCAAACAAATCTCAAGAGCTTCCATATCAGAGAGCTTTCGAGGAAGACTGGAAGTGAAAGCAGATATAAGCTTCCCAGTTGAATTTCTGATTACCCCGCCAAGACCTGTAACTCCAGACCCAGGGAAAGTGAAATGAGCAAAATTCAATTTATTATCAAGTCTCCTTTCACATGTCTCAGTCTGCTTAGCACTAGCATCCCCACTCCCTTGTGTCTGTCTATATTTCGCACAAGACAGTATGTCTCCCAACATTTCATCAACTGCTTTTGCTATCAGCGAGAAAGAGGGAGATTTCCCCTTTAATTTGACTTTGCACTTATGCTTCCATATACACCAGATAATGAGAAGAAGTAAGATTTTCTTGGAATTTTTCATGCCCACAATAACTTCTGGGTTTTTTCCATGGGAGTTCCAGACGTGTAGCCTAGTTTCCATAAAGACTACTCATGCAGGAATTTTGTGTTTTTCCTCATAGTGTTCCCATACCTTTTGGGCAAGATTTCCAAAGGAAAAACATGTGTCCACTGTTTCGACAGAGGGACTGATTAGGCAGCAAGCACACTTAGATGCTAAGACCACTCCTCTGCACTGCACACATGAATCAACAACAATCGAATTAAACAGTGCATGCCAGACCAAAATGCTTACCTTGATTGGCACATGAGGGTCCCAAATGTTCATAAACAATCGCTTTTTTGTTGCCTTGTGTCGCACTAGGTCCCAACCAAACCGAAAACTAAATCTTCCAGCACGGTCTGGTTCCCATACAGCCTTGTCTGTGCCTCCCAATATCGGTATTGTTAGAATCTTCTCTTTTAGATAGTCGGGAGATAAACTATCAGGAATATCCCATCTTCCATCTAATATAAAGCTGCTCACCTTCACAATCCCAGAATGAGGAGGAAGATTTGTTTCGTCAGGTAGCCATTTGTCAAGGCATAGATTGATTTTTTCTCCATTTCCAACAAACCACCTAATGTGTTTAGCCATTAGTTCTTTAACCTCCATCATCTTCTTCCATGTATGAGAGTAGGAAGGCTTGGAAGAATAGCTGGATAGTTCCTCCCTTTTCCCATACTTAGCCGAGATGAAATGAACCCAGATGGAGGTCCCCTGTACAAACTGCCACCACAACTTCATGATAGCTGCAGTACAAATACCCTAAAGTCTACGAAATCCCAGCCCGCCTTACTTTTGTGGCAGACAAATCCTTTTCCACGAGATCTAGTGTTTTCTCCGCTTTCCATCTACCTCTCCCCATAGAAAATCAACGAATAAGGATTCCATCTTTTTCAGCAAAAGCTTACCCAACACCATCACCATGAATTGGTATATGGGCAAGCTGGTTAATACATGACGAATAAGGGTCAGAAGACCACCAGTGCTTAAGTATTTCGAGCTCCAGTCAGATAATTTGTTCTGGATCTTCAGCAGTAAGCTAGACTATGGAATACATACTGAAATCGAAAGACACAAAGTGGCTGGATACTTTCCTGGTAGGTTTTCCATCACCACTTATCGATCTAAAATCAATGATGGCTACCCTCTTTCTGCAGGGCTACCATCAAATCTCGGTGGCTCGCCTGGAAAGAGGCGAGATCCTCATCAGTTTAAAGAACATGGAGGACCAACTGAAGTTGATACAGGATGCAGAAACGTCCGAATTAATCAGTGCACACACTCTACAACCGTGGAAGATGATTGATGGGAAATTAGTTCGTTTGGCTTGGATTAGAGTCACAGGAAATCCACTCCATTGCTGGTTGATAGATTTTTTCACATCTGTAAGTTCAAAAGTTGGTACACTGCTGCAGATTGATGGGAAAACTACAAGCAAAGAAGAAATGTAGTTCGGTAGATTGCAAATACTCACAACATACCATAAGTGGATCACGTAACAAGTTAAAATAGAGTCCAAAGGAGATTCTTTTGTGATATCGCTAGAGGATGAGTTTGAGGGTCATACAAGCGACACAAGGAAGCAATCCAAAGCAAGTGACAGATCATTGCAAGAGGTAGAATGGCCTTCTCTAGCTATAGTAACCCAAGGAAAAGGATCTGCTAAAGCCAGACCCGAGAAGATATGGATCAAAAAGGGGGACAATAATGAAGTGACACGGGATATGGTTAAATCAGAAGCAGTGCTAAATGTTGAGCCACAAAGAGAGGAAGCTATTACAGAACTTCAATCGCAATACAAGAATAAGCTGACTGATACATCTTGCAACTTAGTACACTCCGAGATTTGCACCAAGGTTAAAGTAATTGAAGGGGTGGAATCAATATTGGTCTATAAAAAATCACCTCTCAAGGTCAATTCCTTGGACAATATCAGAGCATATCTTGACCAGAGAAGAAAAAGGGACTTACTGGAATTTCCACTGGGTAGCCCAAAGCAGGATCAGGATGAACGAGGGGTAACAAACATTGATCGAACCCCGGGGAGACTGCAAGACTATGACCCCTTCGAATTACAGCCCTTCCTAGACTTGATGCCAACTTCTTTGAATAAAACGACAAAAGGCCTATTTAACCCAACAAGTCACTCTGCAGAAAAGCTATATCGACATTCCAGACATATACGGGAGGAGATAATCAACAACATGACAAATAATATCAGTTCAGATAGGTTGGAAGTAATAGAAGTGCTTGACAGTGTAGTGCAGAATGAGGGGACAACTAAGGAAAAAGAATTAGTTCTTATGTCTGACCTTGTAAGTGTTATTGGAGAGTCTGCTATTACTACCAGTGTTTATCAGATCTTGGCTTCTGAGTTAAACTTGGAAACCCCCGATACCACAAAAGGCAAATGACTTCTTCATACAACCCTCAACAAAGTGACTTGATCACTTCTATCGGAAAGCCAATTCAATCTGGAATATGGCTGAATCACTAAGGATCCAACCAAATAAATCGGCTGCTCGTATTATATAGGATCTGAACAGGTTGGAAACAAAGGCTAGAAAATAGCTGCAAGAGTCAATGATGAGAGCTTCGAATGTTTCCAAGTAAATACACATGGGCATAATGACATATAACATTTGTGGGTTAGGAAAACGAAGTAAAAAGGCAGAGATCAGACATTTGATTAAATCAAATCACTTGGAATTTTAATGTGTCCAAGAAACAAAGCTCGAAGTAGTATCTCGAGCAAAAAGCAGAAGCATGTGCCCAAGCACAAACTATGAAAGGACATTAAAGGCATCGGTAGGTCACTCAGGTGGCCTGATTAGTATATGGAATAAAATTCATTCACCCTCCGGCAAGAAAGATCAGTGGAGAACTTTATATGCACAACTGGGAAATGGGGTCCAGATGAGATTCTTGTGCACATTGTAAATATTTATGCACCTATAGACCATCTAGGCAAGCCGAACCTATGGCAAAGATTGACAGTATTGTTACAACAATGTCTAGACAATAATTGGAGCTGAGCAGGAGATTTTAACTCAATCATAATCCCGAAGGAAAGAATAAGCATATCAGAGCCTCCAGTTAGAGAAATGGAAGAATTTAGCAGATTCATCATGCAAAATCACCTGCAAGATCTACCGATGCAGAGGAGGAAGTTCACCTGTTACAACATAAGAGGCACGAGTGGTAGCAGAATTGATCGTATGCTGTTATTTGGTTCGTGGTTAGTCACTTGGCAAGACATATCAATGCATGGGTTAAAAAGAGGTCTCTCGGATCACTGCCCAGTGATCCTCAAAATAGAAGTGGCTAACTGGGGGCCAAAATTATTTGAATCTCTAAATAGTTGGTCAGAGGTGAAAGGGTTCAGTGACATGATTCGAAAAGAATAGAATTCGTATCATATAACAGGCATGAAGGGTTATGTGTTGCATGAGAAACTCAAAGAATCTTTTTAGTTGGTTGGAACAAAACGAACTATGGTAAGTTTAAAGAAAAAGAAGCTTTGCTAAAGGAAAAAATAAATAGGTTGGATGCCAAAGTTTCTTACCTGTCTCTCACAGAACAAGAGAAAAAGGAGAGGCAAGACTTCTGGTATTCGCTACAAGAAACAGCTGAGGAAAAAAAGACAATGCTGTACCAGAAATCTCGATCGAAATGGATAAGAGAAGGAGACGAAAACACAAAGTACTTTCACTCAAAGATCCAAAACAACAGAGGCAGAAGCAGTATCAGAGGTTTACTTATTAATGGAAACTGGTGTGAAGAGGTGAATTAGATAAAAGAAGAACTCAATCGCTTCTTCCGAAAGATCTATATAGAGTCTGACCAAAATAGACCCACAATGAATATCACACCTTCCAGGACCCTAACAGATGAAGAGAACAACCTTCTTACTTCACAGTTTACAGTAGAAGAAATTAAAGATGCAGTCTGGGCATGCTCTCCAACCAAGGGCCCACAAATCGATGGATTCAATTTCCATTTTGTTCAAAAGCACTAGGAGGAATTAAGTGTTTCATATTCTAATTTTATTAAGCAATTTTACTATGATTGCAGGATAAATGCAGGTTTGGCTCAGACAATGATTGTTCTTGCAAGAAAGTCAGAAATCCAACGTCGTTGGACCAATATAGGTCAATTTCTATGATCTCAAATGGGTACAAAATCTTAGCAAAACTTTTGGCTGGAAAACTAAGTAAGGTGTTGTGTTGTGTAATCTCAGAAATGCAGTAAGGATTCTTAAAGGGCTGCCAAATTCTAGATGTTGTATTAATTGCGAATGAGATCATTCACAGCTATAAGCGAACACAAAAACCTCTGATTCTCTTCAAGGTCGATTTTTCAAAAGCATTCGACTGTGTAAGCTAGAAATTCTTGTATCATATGCTGCAGAAGCTGGGATTTTTTGCAAAATGAACTGAATGGATGCAAGCTTGTACATCATCTGCTCAAGCAGCAGTCAAGATCAATGGTAGCAAAACTGACCAAATTTCAGCGCGGTCTGCTCCAGGGTGACCTATTATCACCTCTCTTATTCCTGGTAATAGCATAGGGCTTAAGTATGCTGCTCAAGAAAGCCTCAAAAATGGGATATTTTTCAGGAGCCAGAGTTTCAGGTTTAGAAATTTCACACCTTCAGTTCACTGACGACACTTTCTCGTCGTAGAAGGCAAGCTGCAAAACATCAAAACTATAAAGGGACTGCTAAGAATCTTTGAACTCATGTCCAGTCTCTCAGTAAATTTTAGCAAGAGCACACTATTTGGTCTAAACATGAGTGATAGCCTCCTAGATGAAATGGCTGGGTAGTTAAGCTGCAACAAGGCTAAGTTTCCGTTCACATACCTCGGTCTGCTAATAGGCGATAGACCAAACAGAGCAAAGATGTGGGAGACAGTGTGCTTAGCCATGGAAAAAAGGTTGAACACTTAGGAAAACAAGCTTCTAACATTCGCGGGCAGAGCTGTGTTGCTTAAAACTATTTTGACAAGCCTGATGGTACATCATTTGTCTATGTTCAAAGCACCAAAGATGATCATCAAAAGAATGACGAGTATTTTAACCAATTTCCTCTGGCAGCAAAGAACAGATCAACTAAGGCCTATTCACTAAGTAAGTTAGGATCATTTATGCCTGGAAAAAGTTAAGGGGGGTCTTGGTCTTAAAGACTTGGTGCGCATCACGAAGCACTGTTAGCAAAATGGTTGTGGCATCTAAAGACTGAGACTAACAACTTATGGAGTAGGGTGATACAGAGAAAATTCCTGCAGGATGAAGGTGTGATGGTTGAATTGGAATTACTCACTATGCCAGATGGAATGTCTAGAGCATGGCAAGATATATGGTCAGTTGTGATAGATGCCCAATGGTTCAAAAGAAACATGAGAATAAGCCTGAAAGATGGACATGATGCGCTGTTCTGGAAATCAGATTGGTCAGGGGAAGGGTGCTTGGCTCTACTATTCCAGGATCTGTTTAAACTAACTACTAACAAAAACTGCTATGTCTTCGATATCTTTCAAGTTCAAGATGGTGGTGAGCAAACTTAAGAGAACATCCAATTTAGACATCCTCTACACGACAGGGAAAAACAACATCTGGAGCAGTTACTTCTCCTACTACACATGACTCCAAAAACAAGTGAAGGACGCGACCACTGGATTGGGAAAAAAGGAAATACAGGAGTGTACATGGTCTCGACTGCATATCAATGCACAAAGACTGTTGGTAACTCTGCAGAAAAGATACAAGAGAGGATGCCAAAGGACAGATAGATGTGGGGAACACTGGCTCCGATAAGAATCCAATTCATGGCTTGGAGAGCAGTAAGAAATATACTGCCAACAATGGATAATTCGATACAAAGTGGCATCAACATAGAGGCAGCAGCAATGAGATGCATATGGTGCGGCTTGGAACGTGAAATATTGAAACATCTATTACCCAACTGTCAGCATTCTAAGGATATTTGGCAACAACTATATGATTGGTTCGGGCTTGCAGTTAATCAACAGGATACCACATTTGGTCACTTCAAAGCTCACATGAGCAACTTCTCGTCAGCACAGGAGAAGGAGTTCGGAAAGGCAATGTGGCAAGCCACAATCAAGTGCTTATGGCGAGAAAAGAACGAGGTGCACTTTGATAATGTAGTGAATGATGAAGAATCACCAGATATGACAACCCAGGTAAAGACTAGACTTCTACAATGGCTGAAAGCCAGGAGAAGAATCAACCAGCCAGTTCATTTTGGGGATTGGGAGAGAAGTCCAAGACTATGTATATATTAAGCTAAACGAGTGGTTATTGGTAACCTTAGTGTAACATTTTTAGTCTTAGAGTATATGGAAGCAATTCTGCTCCATATTCATTTTTGTAACTTCATATATATTAATGAAAAAATCCCTTTCGTACAAGTTCAGTTGAAACAGTGTTAGTCAGAAACTACAACACTTTACAACCCTCTACTTCCAGATTTCAATAACAATAACAACCCCCAAAATATTTCTAAATGCACAGATTTAATTGTTGCATCAAACAACATTCACTTTATAGGTTATAACAAGGCTTTTTTACCACCATTTGGATACTATAATGATTATGATGAATAACTCTCTCATGTTGTTTGTGCTTATTTTGAGGGATTTATCAAGTTATGGAAGAATCTTTGGATCCAAGCCAAAAACTAGGCCCATTCTGCATAAATGTGTGTGGTATTTCTATCAAGAATGAATGGACTCAGCTATTTCAATAGTTCTAGTTGTAGGCATTGATCTATGGAAGACTTGTTGCTACTTCATCATAGACACATGTGTCACCCTTCCTTCAGTGTTTTGCAAAGTCTATATCTAGCTTTGTTTGAACGTGCGAATAAGGAAAACTGTTGTGTGATGCATGTGAGTTTGAGAAACATATCAAGAATTCTTATGCTAGTGTTGGTAGTAGGAGTTCTCAAAGTTTTGATGTAATAGACTCGGATGTCGGAGGACCTTTCCCCCACTGTTAATGTGAATGGTACAAGTATTTTGTGATCTTTATGTACTTTGTTTCTTGTGTTACCTAACTTTAGTCGATGAAAAATAAGAGTAATGTGATTTTTTGCTTTAGAGAATTTCACATGTGAGCTCATATTCATATGGTGTAGTGCCGAAAGTCTTGAGATCTAATAATGATATTGAGTATACCAACAAGGTCTTGGCGACTATCTATCCTCACCGGGAATTTTATATCAAACTACATCAAAGAATAATGAAGTTGTGGAATGAATGAACAAACATGTTCTTGAGGTTGCTCGGAGCTTCATGATTTTGATGAATGTCCAAAATACTTACGGGAGAAGATAGTCTTGATAGTTTATTGGTTGATTAATAGGATTCTCTCACGTGTATTGGACTGGAAATCTTCCTTTGAGGTGTTGATCGGTGAAGTGAGGATTTCCTTCTATTTGTGTTTACTTTGTGTTTGCTTCGTGCAACATCATAGGCTAAATATAGGCAAGCCGAATTCGAGGGTCATGAAGTGTGTGTCCGTGGACTAGCAACTCAGAAGGATATGTTTGTTGGAATCTTAGAAGATACTTTTTATGAGTATGATGTTACATTTAGGGAGCATGGGCCCTATTATGCAGAGATGACATCAGCTATTTGTGACACGTTGGATACTAGGAATCTAAGGTGAGAGACAAAGAATAGAGATGGTAGAGGTATTTTTGTGAGTGGTTATGGCGGAGAGATTATTATGAGTAGTGATTGAGGAGGCAGAGTTGTGAGTGGTAATGGCAGAGGCGGAGTTGTGAGTAGTAATGACGGAAGTGGAGTTGTGAATAGTTGCATTGGAGGTGTAGGATTGTAAGTGTGAGTCTTGGGTCTTGTCCGATTTTTCACTTGAGGAGAGTGCATTTGAGAGCACACATGAGGAAGGTGAGACTCAGGTGAAAGGATAGGATTGGTCAATGTACAAAAGGAGGAGGTCAAATGAAGTTCAAGTTGTGTGTGCCAGTTTATTGGCCATCTCTTCTCCGAAGATACCTTACATCCATCTCAGATTCCAAGCACCCAGGTGACATAGTTCATATTCCTTCTACTCCCACCCCTGTGGCAGTATGGAAGTCCTCTTGCATTAATGTGACAGTTCTTCCTGATCGTAATGGAGATTAGATTGCTAAGCTGAAGGAAAAGTTTGGGAACGAGTTTGAGGTGAAGAAACTAGACCCACTTCAATAATTTCTCGGAGTGGAGATAACATATGGACTAGAGAGGATAATCCTGGAGAAAGTATACACTAAACCTCCTCACCGATAGTGAAATACTGGGATGTAAGTCAACAATCACACCTATTGATCAGAAAGCCAAGTTGAGAGCAGATGGATGTGAGCCAGTTGATCACGAGAGATATCAGAGATTGGTAGACAAATTGATTTATCTGACACACACTCGCCCTATCATATCCTTTGTTGTGAGCTTTTTTTTATAACATAGGGAACCCTACTGAGATAAGTAAACCCAACGCCCTATCACAATAGCCTGCAAACCACGGTAGGGAGGTAAGCCACACTTGACAAGCCATATGTGGCAGACTCATGTCGGTGAGGAGATTTGAACTGATGACCTTTGAGTGCAATCGTCACTCTCAGAACCACAAGGTCAACCCCTCTTTGACAATCCTTTGTTGTGAGTGTGTGGAACCGATATATGCAGGACCACTGACGTATATGAATAGTATATCTGGCAAGGATTGATTTTCAAGAAAAGCGATCATTTGGATATTGTGATGATTGAGTAAGCTGTGCTGATGATAGAAGGTCGACATGAGGATATTACATGTTTGTAGGTAACACTCTGGTCTGATTGAAGAGAAATAAATAACAGATGGTTGCGAGTTTACCATCTCTGGAAGTGACAATTGCACTCAAAGGTCATGAGTTCAAATTCTCTCAGCGATATGAGCCTGTCACATATGATTTGTCAAGTGTGGCTTACCTCTCTACCGAGCTATTGCGACAGGAAATTGAGTTTACCTAACTCAGTAAAGTTCTCTACGTTATAAAAAAACTTGTTAGTTTCATCACATCCTTACAAGTTACTATGGCGAGCTGAATAGGAAGAACAAATAATTTCTTTATACGTTTAGTCAGGGTTAGAGTCTGTGTCTGCCAATTTAATCACTACAACTAAGGGATTCATATCACAATAACATAGCCTTAGACAAAATATTCACACCATTTTGTGGTGAGGGGTCAAAAGTATCAATCTCAAGATATTGTGAAATGATATGGCACATCATTTTGTGTGCATCAAATTTGTACTTCTAGTGAACTGTCATCACCAAATTGGGTGTTGGAAAATCGCTTTAATATTTGATCTAATTGGATGCTAATACCTCACATAGTGCTAAAGTGGTGCACAAAAAAATGATGCTTATATAACTTCTCCAGTTTATTCATCCTGTTCTACCATTTGAATGATCAACTTTGGTCCCCCATTACATACTATTATCCATCCATATGCTCAATTATGAAAATTTATTAATATTTCAACCAACTTGACCATTTTGAAATGCAAATGATTAATGATCTAATCATAGTCCATAAAGCTATTCAACAAATTTTATGAAGATGGAAGAAAATAGGAAAATAAGACTAGTAAACAATGTATTGGTCACCAAATTTTCCCAAACAAGTACCAACCCCCTTTCCTTTTGTTTGGCTCGACTGACAAATCTCTGTATTTTAAGAAAATCCTTTTCAAAAAGTTGGAGCATAATTGTACAAATCATGGAATATTTTGAATTTGCTGTTCGGTAAATTGTATTGAGGAGGATTTACAGGCTGCACCGCCAGAAATCGGAAAGATCCAAAGACTATGAGTTGGGCATCAAAGAATGGAAAACAATAGTAGACTAGAGATTGAAAGTTCATTTTTTTTTAATAAAATTGAGTAGGTAAATTGGCATCATGTATGTTGTTCTTGGCAACTTTGTTTTAAATAATTTGGTCGGAATAATTTCTCGTAGTCATTAATTATAGTTTATAAATTAACAGGACTCGAATCAAAACTCCATCAGATCATGCGATTTTTTGGGTTTTTATGCATGAACTTCTTAATTGATATGGGCAACTTAGAAGCAGGTAAATAGGGAGACCCTTTCTTATACTTAACCCTCGTGTGTTCAATCCGAACTCAATTATTATTTGTCGCCCATTGTCTGAATTGACCGCACCGTCAAAAACTTACACAGATAAAAAAAACTCGACAATTTCCTCACCAAGAGTTTTTAAAATTCCATAAAGGACTGCTTAACCTAAAAAAAGGTACAACAAAATTATAGAATTTGAAGCCATTAGAGCCTAGCTAGAATATGAGACTTTTGGGTGTATATATGATTCTCCATACATATGGTCAATTTAGAGAATGGGGTGGGTAGGTAGTTAGAATTGAAAAGTTGAACAGACGGCACATAGACGTAATATATGAAGGTTGTTGTTAGGTACCTCAAATTGAACTTTGCATCTTTGTATTAAAAATAATGCAACATATTCTAAGTACCATTAATTATTTGTAGTGTTCGAGAAAGCGCTAAGCGGACGCTTGACGGCAAGGACCTGTTTAGCGCCTAAGCGGTCTAGTTTTCTACCTAACCGGGCTTTCAAGCGACTTAGCTATACGATCTACTTCTCGAACAAAAATTATTTCAATCAACTTCATTCCATCTTTTTTCAATATATGAAAGTCAAACACAAGGAGAGCCCCTACATAGTACGAAATATCAGGGCTCTGCATTTGATTTTATCAATATTCAATAATCAAAGATTCTAGATAGTGATTTTTACCTTGCTTTTCTGTCTTTATCCTTCCTCTCCATCCTTTCTCATCCTTTATTTATCCTTCTCACCTCCCATTCTTCTTCGATGCCTACCTAAACGACTCTCTCTCACACACACACCATTTTCAATGAGATTCTCCTCCTTCTTCTCTCTGAAACCCTTAAAAGAATATACAAACAGGAAGCTTATCGCTTGAGGGGAATGTTGTCTGGCTCGAGGCCCTCATCAAGATCTCAATTGATTTCCATCCAAGATCAGATCTTGATCGTGGAAGCAGAGATCAACGGTCTGATGTGATGGCGTCGGACCAGGCTTCATTCCCCCCAATTTCTTGCTACCTTTTTGTTCAGGATCTTGTGGATTCATTATTGGTTTGCAGCCATGCAACTGCAGATTGGGGTGATGATGAGAGATTTTGACTTCCATCATTTTTTGTTTTTGTTCCCAATATTTCTCATATGGAAAATGTTGAAAAATTATATTATATCAATTTTTGCTTCCTTGTTTGCCTTTAATTTGAACCAGCAGTTAGCAGTAAGCATCATCTTATCGTATTTCTTGCTATTGAGTATTGAGTAGGGTTCTTTTATTTGATTTGGAGGTTACATAATCTAGTTTCCTTCTTCTATGAACAACGACAATCACATATATACTGTTCATCTCTGCAATTCATGACAGATTCTCCTGTTGGATTGGCTTGCAGATTTCATCTGTTACAAGTATCTTTTGATCGGATGAATGATCCTTACTTGTTATTGATACACAAACATCAAAGGGGGTCTTCTTTGGATGGATTGTGAAAAGGATGAAGTTTTGTCATTCCTTAAGGTCAGGGTTGAGGAAGAGGAGGGGACTCACTGCATATATGCAGTGCCCTCGGTGCACTGTAGAATTAGCCAGTCAATGTGTCCGTGCAAAGGTATTGAACACCGACACACCTGTCACACCAATCTCGGAATACCGTACATTTAGATACCCCAGATCCCAAGACTACTCCTTTCTTGCCAAATATATGAAGGAAAATGAAAAAAAAAGGAAAATGAAGAAAAGGGAACTTGTTGTGATTTGATCAATGATCAAAAACTTGATGGGATTTGTCAATAAAGTTGGCCTGATGGACTGACAAGAGTTTTACTTTGGCATCTGTTCAGATGGGAAAACTTTTAGCCACATTTCCAGGAAAGGTCTTAGGTAGTATTTTTTATATGGTTCCCTCTTTTAGATGATAACACATCACATGAATGATAAATGCAGCGATACCCCCATTAAATCTGACCTACAAGTTTCAAGTAACTTCTTTTTACTGTTCTTTTTTCCCTCTGGTGCTTTTAGTGTTGTCACTTTCAGCATTCAAGTTTCCTTTCACGTTTCACCTGTATTCATGGAAGATGGAGAAGAATACAAAAAGATTCACTGCTAGAAAACCTTCCCTTTCGTGTGAAAGATTCCAGGGTAACCTCATGAACTTGTTTTATTTTGAAGGAAATGTCTAAGTCAGATGAACCAGTTTTGGTGCCAATTGCAATCCATTCATTTGCTTTGGCCTTTTCTTTCACTGAAATCCATTTGCAGAGACGTCAGTTTCAGTTATCCAGATGTATTTTTTAAATGCGGTCAAACACCAGCATGTGGACAATTGGCGTGCATGTAAAAATACATAAAGACCAACTATTTTATTTGTATATTTTTTTGATAAATTATTTGTATTATTTTTTATTAAAGATCTGGTGATATGATTTTAGACAGGATTTTAGATATGATTTTCAATTCCGGTCATTAGGGTTGCCCGTTGACGGAATTGGGCACATAATTAGAAAGCTTATGCATAGAATTGAATATGTTTAAGTTTTGGTGATATTCCGACGACGTTATCAACGTTTAACGGAGGGTTCACATTTCCCCTAGGGTTAAGTAGTCCTAAATATGGTTTAAAAATTCCGGCGACGAAGTCGCCAGAACCGAAACTAAATATGAGGCTTATGATCTCCTATGTATAAGCTTTCTAACGATGTGCCCAATTCCCTCAACGGACAATCCTAGTGGCCGAAATTGAAAATGCATGTATAAAATTATGTCACCGGAACTTTCCCCTATATTTAAAATAATAACTATTTATTTAAACAATAAATTAAAATTATTAAAGCTAAAAAAATGTTTTTGTTATTTAATAATAATTTTGATATAGAATATTATTAAAAATATATAATAACAATATAAAATAATGTCTTTTATGTCATTTTACGCAAATCAGTCACCTTATCAAGTAAATTTATGAAACAAGTCAAATCAAATCAGTCACCTTATCAGGTTACCTTATCAGGTTACCTTATCAGTCACCTTATCAGTATCCAGTCACTTGATCAGTCATCAGTCACCTGATCAGTCATCAGTCACCTGATCAATCAGATTTGCTAAACACAGCCTCAGTCTAGCTATGTAGTCACTTACAAAAAAAATGTCTAGCTATGTAGTCTAAGGCTGTGTTTAGCAAATTTAGCTGATAAAGCGACTGATGACTGATAAGGCGACTGATGACTGATAAGGTGACTGTTGACTGATAAGGTGACTGATGAGATGACAATAAAACAACCTGATAAGGTGATTGATTTGATTAGACTTGTTTCGCAAATTTACCTGATAAGGTGACTGATTTTCGTAAAATGACATAAAAAGACATTATTTTATATTGTTATTATATTTTTTAAATAATATTCTACATCACAATTATTATTAAATAATAAAACATTTTTAGCTTTAATAATTTTAATTTATTGTATTAAATAAAAATTATTATTTTAAATATTAATAATAAAATTTAGAATAATAATTATAATATTGTAATTTTCATACATCCAAAATACTCAGTCAAATTTAGAACAATAAAGTCAGGGGTAAAATTGGAATGAAAGACTTATAATTCACCTTATTTTTTAATCACGCTGAAAAAATGACTTTTCAAATCAGTCACCTTATAAGGCATAAGTTGAGCATTAACGTAACAGACTTATTTTATCAAATTGACTTATAAGGCAGAATTGACTGATAATGCGACGCTAAACACAGCCTAAGGCTAAGTTTAGCGTCGTCTTATAAGTCACCTTATCAATAAATTCTGACTTATAAGTCAATTTGTTAAAATAAGTCTGTTACATGAACATTCACCTTCTGCCTTATAAGGTGACTGATTTGAAAATGCATTTTTTCAGTTTGATTAAAAAATGAGGCGACTTATAAGTATTTTATTCCAATTTTATCATTGACTTTATATACCTCAACGTCTCTGCCATGAGTATATTTTTTTCACTGTTCTAAACTTTATTGTTAATATTTAAAATAATAATTATTTATTTAAAAAATAAATTAAAATTAGTAAAGCTAAAAATATTTTTTTATTTAATAATAATTGTGATATAAAATGTTATTAAAAATACAGCAACAATATAAAGTAATGTCCTTTTTGTTATTTTACCACAATCAGTCACCTTATCAGCTAAATTTGTGAAATAAGTCTATTCAAATCAGTCACCTTATCAGTAATCTAATCAGTCTCCAGTAACCTTATCCAACTCCAGTCACCTTATCAGCCACCAGTTACCTTATCAGTCACCAGTCACCTTATCAGTCATCAGTTACTTTATCAGTCAGATTTACTAAACACGACCTAATTGTCGAAATAGACTAAGACTTGTATTTATTATTTTTTTCATTTTTAATTTTTTTAATATAGACTCAGATTGCTTACAGATTTATTATCATTGTTTACAGTTTACTTTTATTTTTATTATCATTGTTTAATTTTTATTTTTAACTGTAAACGAATCGCACTATTGTCGAAATAACACCATCCGTGTATAATTTTTGCGTTCCGTTTTTGAAATTGGTCGCACCGTTGAAAAATATATATATAAGAGATGAAAAGTACCATGTTCCGCCACGGTTCCGGGGACTTCGTCATCGGGAATTTTTAAATCTATTTTCCCTTGGATTAAGTAGTCATAAATAGGGTTTTAGAAATTCCCGACGATAAAGTCGACGGACCATGCCGAAACATGGGGCTTTTCATCTCATATGCACAAACTTTCCAATGGTACGACCTATTTCGAAAACGAATGATAGCACACAAAAATGGTATGCGAATTGTGCACACAAAAGCATATAACTAAATATTTTTTTGTAAGTTTGATGTGGCTAATTTAGTAAATTAAATTAGAGTAATTTTCATATGTACAACCTAATATGTACGGTAAAAAGTATAATCCATACTTGCCATCATCCGTTGTCAAAATTGGTTGCACCATTGGAAAGCCCATGCATAGGAGATCAAAAAACTCATATTTCGGTGCGGTCCCGACGACTTCATCGTCGGGAATTTCTAAAATCCTATTAAGGACTACTTAATCAAGGGGAAAAGATTTTAAAAATTTTCGGTGACGTCGTTATCGGCACCGAACCGGAACATGAGACTTTTGAAATCAATTTTGACGACGGGTGATGTCAAGTATGGGTTGTACTTTTTACCGTACATATAATGCTGTACATATGAAAATTTCTGATGAAGCGTAACCTTCCATCTATTCTCAAACTCACTTTTTTCCCTTACATATACATGAACCTATATAGGCACATATATGAGATATGGGTTCTCATTTTAAAAAAAAGAATCTTACAAAGTCATTGTAATCCCTAAAATGTAGGGATTTCAATCCACTTTGTTGACTTTAAGGGTAGGAGAAGATATGATGATGTAACACAATATCTAACACTCCTCCTTAAGTTAGGTGTCGGGATACCCGATTCCTAACTTGTTTAATTTATCGTGAAAACTTTTTCCTGTCATGTTTTGGTGAGGATATTAGCTAGTTGTTCTTCTGATCTCACATATGGTAAGGTCACAACGCCTTCGTCTAACTTTTCCTTGAAAAAATGTCTGTCAATCTCAATATGTTTGGTTCTATCATGTTGAACTGGATTTTCAGAGATGTGCACGGTTGCTTTATTATCACACTTCAATGAGCGCGACTCGTTTGGTGAAAATCCCAACTCAGTCATCAACTTCCTTAACCACAAGATCTCGCCTACTCCCTTTGAGATTCCTCTAAACTCTGCCTCTACACTAGACAATGCAATAACCATTTGCTTCTTTCTCCTCCAGGTAACAAGATTACCTCCAATCAAGGTGAAATATCCCGAAGTTTTCTTCCAGTCCATATGATTTCCAACTCAATCAGCATCTGTATATGCTTCCATTTTAGGTGACCATTCCACCTGAACACAATCCCAGTGTCCGGAGAGCCTTTTAAATATTTCAAAATCCTCGCAACAGCTTCCGTATGATTTTTTTGTGGTGCATGCATAAATTGACTTACTACTCCAACTGCATAAGTAATGTCAGGTCTAGTATGTGAAAGGTAGATCAGTTTCCCAACAAGGTGTTGATACCTTGACTTATCTGCAGCTTCAGCTCCCTCACAAATCTTAAGTCCATGGTTTTGGACCATTGGTGCATCAATGGGCATACAATCCAACATTCCATTCTCAGCCAATAAATCCGGAATATACTTTCTTTGGGAGATATAAATCCTCACTTATGCTTTCCTCATCACCTCAATATCAAGAAAATATTTCAGTCTACCCAAATCTCTTATCTCGAACTCCTGGAACAACTGTTTCTTCAATACTTTATTCTCTTCATCATCATCTCATGTGATCATCATATCATCCACATATATAATAAGACAAATAATACCACTCTCAGTTCTCTTCAAGAATAATGTGTGATTACAGTTGCTCTGTCTGTATCCGTATTGCTTCATAGCAATAGTGAACCTCCCAAACCAAGCTCTGTGGGACCCTAAACTTCATGTTCTAGCATGCTGAATTTGACAGTTCTAGGTTAGCAAATGGTTCGTCCGCCAATATTTATGCAGGAAGAGAATACCACCGCCGACGAATAGCTAGGTACAACAAGGAGAGACGGGCGAAATAGGTTTCTTCTCCAGGTTCAAATTTGGGCTGATTTGTTATTTTGGAAGGTTTGGGCTTCTCGAATTAAAGCCCATTAAAATGTTAGGTTAAATTTACAATCAATACTCTATTTTTTTAATATTATTTTTACGGGTTGTTTTGTATAGAATTAGTATTACTTCTACTACTTTGTCTTATTTTTAGAATATATGTTATTTTGCACAAGTACTTAACAATAATCATTTAAAATTTTATTTTAATTATATATAATAAACTTAACATGAGATTACTAAAATAATCTTTATTTATTTAATTAAGATATATTAGTTAAGGTTAATTTGATTATAAATATATTTATATTTGAATATTATTACAAAAAAGTCATACTTATTTTTAAGAAGGAACAAAAAAATATCTCATGAGTTGCTTATTTATAAGAAGAGAAATTTAACCAAACCAAACCTAGTAATCCCACCCTTAGGCTGGGAGATGTACGCAATCAAACTCTTACCCCTCAACAGGATAAGAAGATTGTTTCTGTGGAGACACCCGGCTCAAAATAATAATAAAATAATAAAGCTGAAGCAAATATAAATGAAATAACTACTTACCCCAACCATGCGCTACATACATACCGACAAAATAAATGCCTATACAAATGTCGAACAAACTAGATAACTGTTCGGACTTATATTTTTAAGAATGATGACAAAATAATTTTTAAGAAAAGAGAGGTTCTAAAAAAAGAACAAACATTAGTACTTATATTACGCAAAATACTCATTTTGTTAACAGATAGTTATAAGCACAATTGGAATCATAAGTAATTCGCGCAAAACAAATATTTAATAAAAATTATATTTCCAAAACTCTCTCTCTCTATATGCATATACAGAACAAATCCTATGGTTAGTTTTACGGTGTTCAGTTTTCCCTTGCGTGAACAATTTTTTCGTAGCACTATCCGTTTTCGAAATTGATCGCACCATTGGAAAGCTTATACATTGAATTGCATATGTTCAAGTTTTGGTAATATTCCGACGACGTTATCACCGTTTAA
>JAOYMZ010007910.1:0-22076 GCA_025802335.1 Pinguicula primuliflora
TCTTTTCTTCCTTTTCTTTTAATGCATTTTAAGTAAAAGAACAATAAAAGTAAATAAAAAATGAAATAGGAGGTTACATTTCAAAATAACATTTGCTCGGAGGTCACTGGTCCAATTATTCCAGAAAAGGGCCGAACTAGGAAAAATAAGGCCGAGAAGAAAAAATAGAAAATAAGGAGGAATCCTTTTTTTACAAAAGAGACGGACGGATTTAGGAGAGGAATCCTTCCCAGACATTCCTCGTGGGAAAAAAGAGGGATCGTTCCCAAATATTGGGGACGGCTCAGACGGCCAGAAGCAGAGGCGAATTTAGAATTGGATAACTAGGGGTGCTCATATCAGTATTATACCATGGCACAAACATGAAATATGATGATATATAAGATTGAATTATGATTTAGTTTAAACGTTAATACTACCTTTACCGTGCATTAGCCCATACTGGACCAATTTTTCGGCGACTAGGGGCGCCGAAAAACAAATTCGTCAACATTTTTTGTATTTTTTGTTGAAACCTTTCTGGAACTCATCATAAAATTTAATTCTGGAGATCGAATGATATCATTTAAGTTTTGGATTAAATTTATTTCAGGGGTTTGGTTTTATTTGACGGCGTAGCCGCCGATACCGAATTCTATAAGCGGTTCCCTGAAAATTTCTATATGATGATTATGAAAACGGTAGCGGATTGTTGAAGTTTGATTGATAATATTTGTTTTTTCCAAACGCTATATATATATTAAAACAGGATGAAGACGCGACTTCGTTTCCAACTTTAGTAAACAAAAATCTTTTCAGTTATTTCTCAATTATTTCAGTGACAACTAGTTCTTCCCGTCATTGACATTAAATGAAAAACGAAACTAAATTCAAACATAATTTTTCATTATAAATATAATATAGATATGAAATATTTAAAATATCAATCAAAATAATATACAAATAAAATGAATAATTAAATATAACCGATAAATAATAAGTAAAAAAATATAATGTCAATCTAAAAAAAGCATCACATTCAAAGAGAATAAAAGGCAAATGTATAATAATATATATATAGGGGGACGTTCATGGTACATGAAGTTATACAAAATTTTATACATGCCTTTTCAATTCCGGCCACTAGCACCGCCCGTTGACGAAATTAGTCACATCGTTAGAAAGCTTATGTATAGAAAATCATAAGTCCAAATTTTGACCATATTTATGACTATTTAACACAATGGAAAAATGTGAGGATGATATATTTTTTATTGTGAAAGAAAACTTTTGATGTGGCACGAACATCAAGAAAC
Source organism: Pinguicula primuliflora (assembly GCA_025802335.1). Lineage (NCBI taxonomy): Eukaryota > Viridiplantae > Streptophyta > Magnoliopsida > Lamiales > Lentibulariaceae > Pinguicula > Pinguicula primuliflora. Next base: position 1,296 of record JAOYMZ010007910.1, read on the forward strand.
TGTTCAACTCACTATTCATCTTCTTCCTCATCTATCTTCTTCCCTAGTCCACTTCTGCAAAAATTTTCTTTCTTCAAAATTTCAAAAACCTATGGTATATACCGTATTTTTTAGTCATGACTGGGGATGCTTGAGCCCCCCAAGCACCCCCGTGGCTCCGCCCATGGCCAGAAGGAAAAAGGAGGAAGAAAAATAATAGAGAAGAGGTGGCCAGACATAGAGATTGGAGATTGAAGGATTGAAGAAACGAGGGAGAATTCTAAATTCCTTTTTGTACTTATTTTCTTTCGTTCTTTGGGTGTTGGGAAACAAGAGATTGATCCTGTGAATACCCGATTTTTGTGATTTGGAAATTGAATTCTCTGCTCTAGTTTTCAGGAATTCTTACATAATTCAATTCACTATGTCTTTATTTATATCGGAATTGAGTTTGTCCTTTATCCATGAACATGAGTAGCTAATTCTTTTGTATAGGGTTGTAGAGTAGTTTTTATGCACATTAATTAATTAGGTTATTCAATTACATGAAGCAATAGAATTTTTTTTTGTTTGTTGTTTATCAATGCCTTCAATTGTATAGGGTGAGTATGACCATTGAGCCACATACCTTAGGAAATTCGAGAAATGAGGATCACCGAGCCCTAGAGATTAGAGGAGTAGGACCACCGAGCCACCCTTTAGATAGCTCAAACAAACAATATTCTAGTTTATGCGCCATTGGTTTGGATCTAGCTCGAAAAGGTTCAATACATGAATCTCAATCACGATTTATCATGAGAACTAGCGTTAATTGATTGGTTGTAAGTTAAAATATAACCGCCTAGAAGTGGGGAAACCCTATTGCCTTTGAAGTGAACTAATAACCATTGCATGTTTAGGAAACCCGATATTAATTATGTGCATCTGAATGAAACTACAATCCTGTACTCTTTTTTCCCATCAATCATTCTCTAGAACTTCTCGTCCTTTCCATCGCCTTTTATTTAGCTTCTTTAGTTGTTTTTTTGCTGTTAGAAATCAAAACTAAACCCCCCTTTTTAGTTGCTTTATTAATTGCTTTATTCCGAGTCAGTGATTAGCGCGATAGTAGTATAAGTCAACCTACACCGAGTCCTTGAGAGATTCGACCTCGGGGGGTGCTTTGTACACTTACGAGTTATTTATTTGACCACGCACTACAACGAGATCACATAGATGATCCATGATGCCCAGGAGCTCAACAGATGGCTAGATCAGCCAGCTTCTGGTCTGAACCGTGGCCTTGATCTGCAGCATGTATCTGGTTTGCTCAGACTGTGCATGAAAATGTAGGAAATCCTTCAATAAACCTATGATTCACAACAGAATGTTGAAATTGAGCTCCAGTCCTGCGTTGATGCAATTAAGCACAAAATGAGGTGCAAAATAAGTGTTTAGGTAGATAAATCAACGAAAAGAACAAGTAAAATGAGCCCAGAAATAGATATGAATTGGGCTCATCATCCAGCACCTACAGCAGTATTTAGAGGACAGAACCCTATGATCTCAGCAGAAAGGGGTCCTGAGGTTGCCTCATATCAAAATCTTATGGAATCTCATCCTGTGAAATCTGATGATGAAATAGTAAACCAGTCTTCAACCAACATTCTTGCTACTGAAGTTTCTGATCAAACTGGAAGCCCCAGAACCTCAAATGGACTGCAAGAAATCGTGTTGAGATGGAGTACCCGAATTAAACAAGCTCCAGAATGGCAAAAAGACTATCTTTTATCACCGATTCCAGCAGCAGCTTGAATGATGACTGCAGAACAGCGTGAGGAACCACATCTTTACTCACAGGCAGCCTCAAATCCAAACTGGGTGGAGGCCATGAATAAAGAACTCCAGGCACTAGAATAAAATGGGACATGGCGGCTCACTACATTACCTTGAGGCAAGACACTCATAGGTTGTAAATGGGTGTATAAGCTGAAACGACATCTAGATGGCAGAGTGGCAATATATAAAGCTTGGTTGGTTGCAAAGGGTTACGATCAAATCGAGGATATTCACTTTTCTACAGTTTCTCTCCAGTAGCAAAGCACACAATGGTCAGATTGATGCTCACAGTCACCATTCACAAGGGCTGGAAAATTCATCAGTTAGATATCAAAAATGCTTTCTTACATGGTCATCTGGAGGAAGATGTTTATATGTCAATACCTCAAGGGTATCAAGCTCATGGATCTAGGTAAGTCTGTTTATTGAAACGTTCCATCTATGGGCTTAAACAGTCATCCCTGTCATTGGAACAAAACCTTTACTACTGCATTGCTAGAATACGGATTTCTTTAGTCTGCAAATGATCATTGCTTATTCATAATGAAGAAGGATGGTACATTCACCGTGTTACTGGTTTATGTTGACGATGTTCTCGTAGCGAGCTGTGATGAGAGTGAAGCTGCAAGGGTAAAGCAATTTCTGGATGAAGCATCCAGCACCAAAAATCCGGGGGAAGCCTCCTATTATCTTGGATTGGAGTTGATCTATCAGAATTCAGGCCTCTATGTGACACAACATAAATACATTAAAGATTCGCTGCTTGACACTGGCTTTCAAGATGCTAGAAGTACAACAACTCCACTGCCACCTGGATTGAAGCTCATGGCCACAGATGACATTGACCTTCTTGCAGACTCTACCAACTATCGATCTGTGGTAGGAAGGCTACTTTATTTATCTTTTACCAGGCAGATATAAGTTATGCAGTGCAGCATCTGTCTCAGTTTATGCAGGCTCCAGGAATCTCGCATTGGACACCAATCACTCACGTTCTTCATTATCTTAAGGGATGCCCGACTCTTGGATTGTTCATACCCTGCAATAACACACTAAATCTGGTGGCTTACTGTGATGCAGATTGGGGATCTTGCTTGGATTCTAGACGGTCCTTAACAGGTTACTTGATTCAACTAGGTGGCTCTACAGTTTCTTGGAAAACCAAGAAGCAATCTACAGTTTCACGATCTTCTGCTGAGGTCTAATATCAAAGCATTGCATCAACGGTTTGTGAGTTGTTGAAGATATCCTACATCCTGAATGATCTGGGGGTATGCATTGCAACACCTATCCCTCTATATTGTGACAATAATGGAGTCTTTCACGAGCGAACAAAACATATTGAGATTGACAGTTATCTTGTGAGAGACCAGTACAAGGCAGGTTTTATACAACCCTTATAACTGCCTACGGGAGATCAACCTGCAGATTTGTTTACCAAGAGTCTCCCTCTGGTGCCTTTCCAGCATTTAGTTTCCAAGTTGGGCCTCGGATTGTTTCCCTCGGCACCAACTTGTGGGTCGGCTGTTAAAATGGGCTAGTTAAAGTGGGCTGGTTTATTTGTTCATTTTTATACAGTTTGTAGTGTTATGTTGATGGCCCATTAAAGCATTATTTGTGATGTATATATATACACATTGTGTACACTGGTAGGGTAACGAATGAGAATACAGAAGTTTTGCCCAATCTGTTGCAATTTTTTCTTATACCGAACTTACCATACCGAATTTATAATACAGTGCCGAAATCTATTCTCGACCGTCGGATCTGTGGCTGAATGACCGAAATCATTTCACTTGATTTCGGTATGGTAAGGTTTATTTGGCATAAGAAAAAAATTCCAATCTGTTGTGGCGTCTTTCTACTGTTGATCAAATTTACAATTGATCAACATTCACATTAGCCAAGTGGTATGAGTGTATTGTGTGGGTGTGTAAGGTCAAAATTCGAATCTCGATACCGACTTCCACTCCCATTATATGAAAAAAAAAATGTTTCCAGCAATCAGCTGTTAAATCTAGTTTCTGTAAACGGTCTCCTATAGATATGTCTACTCTCAACACGGTATGGGGGGAGGTGCGATGCTTTCTGCACCGTAGCACCGTATCTCCCCCAAAAACATGGGTACGGCGTCGTAAGCACAGCACCGCATAGTGTTGCTGTGCTTATGCACCGTACCCACCCCGCTCCCTGATTTCATTCCAATGGAATATTTTCATTGTAAAACAAACAATATGCAAATATTAATTATTTTTAACTCCCAAATCTCGAACAAAAACCATAACCATAACCATAACTGTAGAAATCCATTAGCAGCGATTGATCAGTACAAAACCACATAAATGATCTCTCCAAGACCAGAGACGAGATAATCACGACAAAGAAACTGAGAATTTGATGCAGTTAAGAAGACGTAGAAGAAGAATGAGTAAATGTCGAGTAGTGTTGAGAGGGAGCGGGATGGGTACGGTGCATAAGCACAACAACACTATGCAATGCTGTGCTTACGACGCCGTACCCATATTTTTGGGGGAGATACGGTGCCGTTTCTGTGGCACCGTATAGTGTATATGGTGCAGAAAGCATCGTACCTCCCCCCATACCATGAAATCAGATGCTCTGATGAACCCTTGCCCATAAAAGAAAGATTCTTCCCCAAATTGAACTTGTAACCATCAACATTCTCAAATCCCTACAAGAGAAAAGATGCCGGAGGAGACGACGGCGATAGACTACGTTATGGAGGCGGCGTCGGGTCCACACTTCTCCGGTCTCCACCTCGACGGCGTTCTCAACGCCGCCCCTTCTGCGCCTTCTCCACGCGCGTCTTCCGTCCTCACACACTCTTCATCTTTCTCTCCAGTTCCAGATGCCTCCGCGCTCAAGCAACCTTTTGTAATCGGTAAATTCAATTCCATTTCCTCCCATTGTTTGAAGATTTCTCCAGTCTTTGTTGTTACTGGCCTTGATTTTAGGTTTTAACCTGCATGTTCTTTTGGAGTAGGGGTTTCGGGTGGAACGGCTTCAGGCAAGACGACAGTCTGCGATATGATTATTCAGCAGCTTCATGATCATCGTGTAGTGCTCGTTAATCAGGTGAGATTATGAAAGTGGGTCAAGAGTGGAGGGTACAAGTAGCATTGCTGGTAATCAATTCCATTATTTTGTTACTAAACTCTTATAATTGAATCGAAATTGAACAGCTAACGAGAAATTGTTACCCTGCTTAAGTGTTAAGTTTGACATAATTCATTGTAACCAAGACGTTACATGCCTGCTCAAGCACCACGATAGCTTCAATTTAGCACAGTCAGTTGCAAAGCTCAGTTTCGAGACTATATTTGCTATCGCACTGCAAAGGTTCTGTCCGGACACAGACAAAACTGGACTAAGGTTTCTTCGTCTATGGACTTTTTTTTGTAACTTAAACCAGGAAATAATAAATGTTGTTTCCTCAACTTAAGTCTTTCACTATGTAGCCTCTTGTATATATTACAGTTCCATTTTATTGAATTATAGGTTCATGTGAAAATCTTCAAAATTTGTTTCATGATTGCGCTGCGTAGGATTCTTTCTATCGAGGTTTGACTCCTGAAGAGTTAAAACACGTGCATGAGTACAATTTTGATCATCCAGGTAATTTGATCAATAGTTTTTCTCCGATTTGTCGAGGAAATTTTTGTTTCGTTCATATGGTTCGTTTGCTGCAGATGCTTTCGACACGGAGCAGCTCCTTGAGTGTGTTGGAATACTTAAGTCTGGCCAATCTGTCCAGTTACCAATATATGACTTCAAAAAACATCAAAGGTGTTTAGACAGCTTCCGTCAGGTATGTTATTGGTTTTTTACATTTATATAACTGATCGCATGAGGATTCAATCATGTTCTCATGAAACTTGAGAATTTATTCACAATGTGTACTACTTATAGAAAATTGTTAAAATATGGGAAAAATGACAATTTATGTTTCCAGGTGAATGCATCTGATGTAATCATACTGGAAGGAATCCTTGTTTTCCATGACCAACGAGTTCGCAGCTTAATGAACATGAAGATTTTTGTTGACACGGGTGAAATACTCACTGTGTTATTATGTTTTTCATGCTTTAATATGTGATAGTTAATGGCACTGTACTTCTTTTATTTAGATGCTGATGTGAGGCTTGCTCGTAGAATAAGACGTGATACAGTTGAGAGGGGTAGGGATGTTAACTCGGTCCTTGAAATGGCAAGCTTCTTCCTCATTTAACCTTTTTCTTTTCTCTTAAAGCTGAATGATGTGATTCATGCCAATGCTTTTTTTAGCATGCTATATTTTAATTTGGGCACATTATGAATATGCAGCTTCTAATTTTCTGTTTGATTGCTGCTAGCATCCTTCTTATTAAATTAATGCTTTCTGAATGGCCCATTATGCAGTACGCAAAGTTTGTGAAACCCGCTTTCGATGACTTTGTCCTGCCATCCAAAAAATATGCTGATGTTATTATACCCCGTGGAGGTGACAATCATGTTGCAGTTGACTTAATTGTTCAGCATATTCGCACGAAGCTGGGGCAGCATGACTTGTGTAAAATATATCCCAATGTTTACGTTATTCAGTCAACTTTCCAGGTAATCATTCTAGATTGTTCCATTGTAGCTTGTCTACTTCATGCTTAATCAGATGTATGTTATTGTTGTGGTGATCAACTTTTGTTTCTTTCAGTTGTATCTATGTGGGGCGATTAATTTTTGGTTCTTCTGATGTATATGTTACAGATCAGAGGCATGCACACCCTCATTCGTGACCGAGACATCTCAAAACATGATTTTGTATTTTATTCAGATAGGCTTATCCGTCTGGTGACTATTTACTCTTAAAACTGTCAACAAAATTATATATCTATATATTTTAGTTAGTGAACAAAACTATATATCTATATATGGTAGTAGTGCCGAAAAACAGTAGTTCATAAGATCTTTTTTAGGTTGTGGAGCATGGCCTTGGTCATTTGCCCTTCACCGAGAAACAGGTTGTCACGCCAACAGGTATGCACTAGATAGTCAGGGTATACCATTTTGCTTCACGAAAGAATGCCAATGCTTGGTTGATCCTTTGCCGTTTTGCTTTGTAATGCAGGTTCAGTATATACTGGTGTTGACTTTTGCAAGAAATTGTGCGGTGTTTCTATTGTCAGAAGGTAGAATTGATTATAACTTAGGCTAGAATGGATTTCGTTAGTCATAACTTGCTATCGGCACTTATCTATGACACAAGTTGCTAGCTCATGATCTATGTACCTTTCTTACAAATTAATCTATTTTGTATTGAAAACATTCGTCAATTTGTTTTTTATTTTCAATTATATAAATCCTAGTATTGGTTTTCTGTATAATTATGTGTTCTTACAGTGGTGAAAGCATGGAAAATGCTCTTCGAGCTTGTTGCAAAGGGATTAAAATAGGAAAAATATTGATCCATCGTGATGGCGACAATGGAAAGCAGGTTCCATATCCACTCCTTTACATTTTGCTTTGTATAGTTTTCTGATGGAATGGTTGCAATGTAAATCTATTCGTCCTTGAGCAGCTTATATACGAGAAACTTCCTAATGATATTTGCGAGCGCCACGTTCTTCTCCTTGACCCAGTTCTTGCTACCGGTACCTGTTGTGTTAATCCTTGTTGATATATTTTCCGTCTTAAATAATATTCTAGTGCTTATATAAAAAAATTACATCCATAATATTTTCCTCACAGGTAACTCTGCTAATCAAGCGATTGACTTACTCATACAAAAAGGAGTTCCAGAGGCTCACATCATATTCCTGAACCTCATTTCAGTGAGTAATATTTTGTTGAATGAAAGTATAGAAATAGCTTAATTGAAAAATGCAATATCATATCTCGAAATTTTACTCAGGCACCCGACGGAATACAGTGCGTTTGCAAACGCTTCCCATCGTTGAAGATTGTAACTTCAGAAATCGACGTGGGCCTGAATAACGAATTCCGTGTGATACCTGGTATGGGGGAGTTTGGTGATCGTTACTTTGGCACTGATGATTGACTGCTGATATAGCTTCCTCAGATGAGGGAACTCATTTAATAGTCTTTCTATATATTTCATTATGACCGAGAAAACATGCATAGATAAAAATTTGTAGATTCTACTGCCTTTCAAGGCAAGGATGCCGGATCTCGGAAATTCTGTAACCACTTAGGCTTATAGCCCTAATGCAGCATTATTCTGCAATTTGTTCATTACTCCATCAGTATCGATCTGTTCAGTCTTTTCTTATTGAAATTGGCATATGGAGAATTACTTATGTTATTTTTGTATTCAAAATGAAACAACTGTTTCATTTTTAGTTTCTGCGAAAGAATCTGGACGAAGAATGAACTCTTTTAGGTCTTAGCAATCAAGTCTCTGTGCAAGTATATTATGGTACTAGTGGGAAGATCAACTGCTCTTCTTTCTTCCCTTGGGCTTCTCCAGATGTGGTAAAGCACTCAAAATGTTGTGAGTTATCAAGTCCTGCCGCGTCAAAATCCCAGCTACTGGGGAAACCTGTAGAAGAGAATCTCATAAATCAGACAATGCATTATGCAGTATTATCCGTGCTTCATACTGTGCGGTTGTAAAGGTGCGTGTATGGAATGTTTATTAGGTCATATCTTCAAGTACTTGTCTATTGTTCGATCGAAAAGGACTTACCCCTGCTCCATGGTATTTAGGCAGAACGAGCATATGCCGGAGCCCTACTTGGCGAAACAGAAGCATGGCTTTAGCAACAGACATTGTCTCAACAACGGCGTAAGGGGTTGTATTGGTAAAGGGATGCAGATCCAGGAACATTTTTATTTCAAGCCTGCTCACGGCGACCTCTTCTATGGTTGCACCTCTTTCAGCCAATTCAATGGAGGTAAATTTCTCCCTCACGTCGGAGTTTTCCATTCTTTTGCTTTCTTGAAGGAAGCACTTCTTCTTCAGCAGCAAAATGAGATGCGCCCTCAGAATAACTCCATGCAGTTCATTTGTTACATTTGGCAGGTCGGTTGGTGAATCCACGACCGGGAACGCATTGTGTGTAGTGTTTTTTAAGACATTGAAAATACGCGAAACATTTTCGATTCTATTTAGAGACAACTGCTGGCTTAGCATCAGCAAGCTCACCCACTGTCATTGGTGGTGAGGAAAAGAGTGGCTAGGGCATTGTAATGACCGTTTGGGCAGTTGAATTGCTTGAAGTTTCCTGCCCGGCCTGTCGTCGGGCAGGAAGATTCCGGCATGGTGGAATTACAGGGCTGGCACTCTGCAAGGAAAGGCAGTCCGTAGAGCATACAGAAGTGAAAATGGAGACACTCAGACTGAGAAGTTTATGTAGCTTGCCCTTCCTACAAATAAACCATGGTATGAAAACTCAAAATCTAGAACCACTTTGTCATGGTATGAAAACACAAAACTAATATTATTTATTTAAGGGGTGAGATATGTACGTGAAAAAAAAAATAGTATTAGTTGGGGGGCCCTCAAACTTGCACCTTCGGGGGAAGTAGTTGGGTGGGGGGATTGTATGAGCAGTTATATACCACACCTGCAATATCACATTTTGTTATTTTTAACATTTAGTTGAGCATGATGATATATCTACTAATTATACCTATGTAATTATATTTTTCAGGAATTTATGTTCTCAAAATTAAAATCTGTTATTGGTTCAAAATTTGTGGCTAATTTCTCAATCGGTCAATTATTTTAATTTTTGTAAACCAAAATTTATCTTCAAAAAATGTTGTCAGTTTCTTGATGAAAAATCTGTGTGTGGGTATGGTGTAGAGATTCAAAAATGTTAAATCCCTTCCTACTTATATATGTGGGGCCCCCCAACATGTGAGAGAGTGTGTAAAAGGAGTGGTAAAGAGGAGGGAGATTGTTTACTTATTTAAATTATGACATTGTAGACCTTGAGCAATTCCTGCAACAGAAAATGATAACAAAATACCCAAATTAGAGGTGAACATTTGGATTCCGAATTTCGAAATACCGGCATTCTAAATTTTGAAATTCTGAATTTCAAAATTTTGAATTGTAATACGAAATGAATCGGGATTGCGGTTCGGCTTTTAAAATAATTTCAGAATGCATTCTTAATTTTGAATTCCGAATGCCTACCTCTACCCCAAATGGTGTTGAATAGTCACCCATATTTTTTAATTCAATCAACAACTCACAAGTGGAAAATGTGTAAAATAGGTGCACCAATTTAGGCAGCATTTACATACGACAATTCAAATTAAAAAAATTAACCTCTCATGTCCACAACTGCGGCGGTATGACCTGCGGCACCTGACCCCCCCATTCTATAGCTAATTCACAACAACAGCATTAAATCTCCTAGGCGGTAGTGGTTCGACGCAAAGCACCCGAGGCAAAATATCTCCGGCCATAGAGTGGATACAGGTGAATACAGAGTCACTCTACATATCCAATTTGACGGGAAAAGAGATATGGAGCTTCTTCAAGAAGTATGCTGTACTGAGAGATGTACACGCTGCACGAGAATGGTCTTCCAAGGAAGAAAATACAGATTCATCCGTTACGATAAGGGAACCAACATCCAAGAACTAACTGAAAATTTGAATGGGATTAGAGTTGGAACTTGCAAACTCTATGTAAGTCTAGGAGTAATTTTTCAGTCCAGAACGTTATGACCAGATTAATGATATTAGGTACAGGATGGTAATCCTGACCATTCAAGTGTTGTGAATCAATGGTCACGATTACCATCCTGGACCTAACATCATTAATCTGGTCCTAACATTCTGGACCATAAAATTTCTCGTAAGTCTAGCACAGCAGCAAGGAGACCGAAATTGTGCAAATTGATCTGTAAAACAACTTAAACCCATTGCTCCCCTGCTAAACATTACAATACCTGCTATGGATGACTCAGGTATCATAATGAAGTACAAGCCAAGGCAAGAAAATCTCGCCTGGCTAGAGAGATGTCTAGTTGGTACGCTAGCTCCGACAATAGACATCAAATCTATGCAAAAGATCTTGGAGGAACACTCTTACACTGATGACCAGATTGTTCACCTGGAGGGAGCATAAATCTTGATCAAATGGGCAACCTCGGATGATAAAATCCGTCTGATTAGTGATGAGGCTGTCACGAAATCGTTGGGTCTATAAACTTGCACCTATAGAAACTATTGAACGGGAGGCTAGTGCGGCCAGCATGGGTGTGAATATGAGGTACTCCACTCTATTGTTGGGATGAGAAACTCTTTGAAGAGATAGCAGCAAACTTGGGCACAGTCATGAAGGTGGATGACCAAACGAGCAATAGAACGGTAATGCGATACGGGAGGGAATTATTGCTAACAGCGTCAAATACTAACATTTACATCAGTATGAAGATCGATACTGGGGATTAAACCTTCGAAGTAATGGTAGAAGAGGAGACTAAGGAGGTTCGGAGAAGAGGATGGCAAGTACACAGAGTGGCCACAAGGGGTGCTGTCGGGAGACACGGAGACTAACACATTGGGCTCAAACTAGCCTGATTTGGTGTGTCTGCATCAAGTTAAGGGCCGAACATCTGCGGAAATAGGGGCCCAAGAACAAATCCTTGCACAAGTGGAGAATCTGCAAGCAATGGAAGAGGATTCTAAGTCTAAAAGACAAGAATCGATGATAGGAATGCAAGAAGAAAGCTCAGAACACAACAACAGAGAGACAGAGGTTGGAAACTTATCGGAAAATAGGGGAACTGTCGGTGACCTGCAACATTCCTTGACCTCTGAACAAAGCTGATCGGGTTCCCAAGAGGAATTGATGACAGAAATAAATGATGTAGAAGACCAAGAATCCGTTCCTCGCCTCAATTCCGAAGGGTCTGTCGAGGAGTTTGAGCAGCCACAAGGTGAATTGACTAATGGTGGATGTAGAGACATTGACAGAGGACGTTCTTCCCAGTAAACCTAACGCGGTGAGAGAAGACGTGTCTTTTGACCAGCCAAAAACCGGGCCAAAAGGGCAAATTCGAGAGAAGGAATAAATGGAGTCCCACCCAATTTTGCGTTCAACCGAAATCTGGCCATACTAACAACACAACAAAATTGGGCCGACCAATAACCAGAGCAATTAATAATCATGTTCCATTTTGGTCAGCGGAACAGGATGAAGATCATGTAGCGACACTCCTGCGTAAATCAAATGCGCAAAAGTGTAGAGATCGTCGAGTTGAGAAACTACGTCAACATAAGCGATAATGGGAGACACAAAAATTACAGTTAGCCCAGAACGTAAACACGGCTACTCCGGTACCGACTGCACAATCTTGTAATCAATTCTTTTTTATTACTCCGGATCAGCTAGAAAAAAAGCTGGGAAGAGCCCCACATCCAATATTGCTTGCAGCTGCTTGTGGGCTTCCAACATCGATTCTTATTCAACGCAGGGACACCATAGAATGATGTAGTTCGAAGATTCAAGGGGAAAATTATGATCTCCAACTTCGCGTTATACACAAAAATATATTTCAAAAATCAATAAAAAACACTTACCTACCAAAAAATAAAAAGTGCACCAATTTCGTGCAAAAAAAAGTCTCACGGTAGTTATACAGGCTTCCCAATATTCTACAGGTGGGCATTCGAAATTCGAGATCGGGATTTTTCGAATCCCGATCCCGTTCCATTTTGGTTCGGGCCCAAAATTTTGAGCCTGATCCCATCCCGAAGTTCGAATTCCCGAACAAGTTCGGGACTTCGGCCCTCGGGACGGTCATCGGGCCTGTCCCGAGGCCCGAATTAAAACAAGCTTGTTGAAATGCAACTTCTTTTTCCTCTGAATCGGGCAAATTAAAACTATGAAATTCTACTAGGATAAGAGCTTGAAAAAGTCTAGTAATCGAAACAGAGTTTGAAGAATGATGAGTTAGAAGATGAATGAAAGAACAAGTGGTATATGCCGGAGTTGGGTCTCACAAAATTCAGATAACAGAACTGCACAATCACAACCCAGATATTACAGCAGCAAAGCTTTAAAAAAAGCTTGAATTTTTGACACAAACCAACTGATTCAAAATGAATTAAAAAAATTGAATCATTATGCTGCAGAATTCGATGTCCGGTAATTTTTTTGGTAGCAAATACCCAGCAAAAAATGAATGAGTTGATTTCTCGTTTATCCTTGATCTTGATTCGCTCAAGCATTGTTTTATGATTCGATGTCATTTCTACACTAATAAAAAAACGTAATGATTGTAACGATTAATTAATTAAGACATTGATTAAAATCAAGTAAATATTACTTTTGTAAAGTGCATGTCTCTAAGTCTTCTGTCCCATCATTTTGATCTCGATAATAAATCTCATTGTCATTTTTCAACCAGTTCTGTGTGCATATTAGAATCTCAACTGTTCTCGGGGATAATGAGCTTCGAAATGCATTAAGGATACGACCTCCCGTGCTAAACACAGGTTCTGAAGCAACAGTTGATACAGGAATTGCAAGAACATCACATGCCATCTTTGAAAGCATGAGATACCTGGCCTCATTTGCTTTCCACCACTTCAAGATTGTGCAGTTAACAGTCTCGACTCCTGCGAGTAGGTACATCTCCAATTCTGTCTTTGTTTTGCTTTCCGTACTTGCCAGTATTTGTATCCACTCAAAAGAATTTGAATCATCTCCCGAATTGAGTGATGTTTCCACTCGAAGTCTACTTTCATATTCACCATAAAGGGAATTGTACTCATTAAATAGGTCATCCATTGTTTTCTTAATCATCTCAAGGGTTGTCGTTCTCTCCTCCTCCTTGATCATCTATGGCAACCAAAATTTGAACCAGACGATCTTACAGCTCGGGTAAAGAACAGTTGCCACAAATAAGAATCTGCATACAATAGTCAATACAATTAAAATAAGTGATGAATATATAAGAAATACATATATATCATATGTGCAATAACAAAGTAAAATACGATTATTACCTATTTAGGCGGACTGATGGCTCACCAGAGAGTTCCCCCAATATTTAACATACTTTTTATACATTCTCGTTGTCATTGTTTTAAAGAACGATCACCACTCTCCATGAATGTATTCAAATGCCTCTTGATAGTGTACAACTCTTTAAAAAAGAGGTGAACAGTGCATGAGGTGGAAGTAGAGAACGTTACTGTGGCCTCATAAAAGACCTTTAAGAAGCTAATGAATGTTTTGATGTGTTCCCAATCAATCCTAGTTGGCAAACCGGGTCCTACTCTTTTTCCATCCTTTCCCCTCTCAGTCATAACCCCTTTCAGGCCATTATCCAACCCAACATTTTTTGTAAGGTAGCTTAATTCCTCTCCACAGATTGCAGCATAGTGTAGGTCGAGTTCCACATGGTGCAAACATCTAACTGCAGAAAACCATTGTTAAACAATAGATCACCATCAACCTGTGACACATAACTCAAGAAAGCATTTTCTCTTTGAGGAGAGGATTTAACATATTTAACAATTGTCCTCATTTTCACAACACAATGATCAACTCTTTTAATCCATCTTGAATAATCAAGTTCAAAATGTGTGCAGAGCATCTCATATGCAAGTTATCATGCCCCAATAGAACAATACTCTTCACATGCTTGTACTCGTCAATTTATCGTTGCCTCAACTCATCCAATAGTTCATTATCCACTTCAATATCTGCACAATCATCCATGCCATCACTGTCAATATTAAGTTCAAGCACGTTCTTCCTCAACTCCGACAAGCATTTATCATTTGCCGAAGCATTATCAATCGTAACGGTCAAAACCTTATCAATCCCCCAATTTTTCAATACTTGCTCCATCACCAGTGATAGTGCTACCCCATAATGACAAACAATCTTTCTGAAACCGATAACTCTTTTGTGTAAAACCCAATTTGTATCTATCAAATGTGCTGTAACACACATAAAAGAAATATTTTGAATTGAGGTCCATGAGTCCGTGGTCAAGCCCATCCTATGACTCAATTCTCTAAGCTTTGACATCAACTTGGTCTTTTCACCCACATATACCCTCATGCAATCCCGAGTGATTGTTCTTCTAGAGATCATTCAGAACCTTGGCTCAAGCCTATGGATGAACTTAATGAAGGTGGGGTGTTCCACAAGCAAAAACGCTTGTTCTGCTAGAATCATGAACTCAACAAGCAAGCTACGAGCTCCCTTCTCATCAAATTTGTCTAATATCATGTTACCTTTAATAGTCCCCGTAGTAGTTGAAGAATCATGTGTGAACCTAGTCTGCAGGTGGTCAACAATAGCCGGTCCTCGTTTGATCCCTTTACAAGTTTTACTTATATGCCTCAACATTCCCTAGGTCCCAGCTTTACTCGCACAACCAAAAATAATCTTGCAGTGCTTGCATTTCGCCTTTGGATGACCCCCTAGAGGCATGTCAAATTTTATGAAATAATTCCAAGCCAAAGATCGTGGTTTGATAGTTTTCTTTTTTATAGTCCTCGTGGTTATAACTGCTTCTTCTTCATCCAATTCAACCTTCATATCCATGTCCATTTCATCAAAATCATTTTTCATACCTGTGATGGAGATGTTACCTACAAAAATACACAACACAGTAGTAACTGAATTTTTTTGACGAATAAATGTCAACAAACGATTTATATGGAAAAGCCACAAGCAATGAATAATAACTATGATTGTATAAGTTGATTCTATAAATCATTATTTGTTGATATGAAATCTATCCTTCTAAAATATCAATGCCAAATTATGCTGTATATGAGTATGCATTTAATATGAAAGAGAAACAAATTTATAATCGGACACATGGTGTCCAATCCACCCCCTCCGCAATCAAGTTGTCATCAAAATGAAATGCAAAGCCGGTGAAAAAGATTGAAGCAAGGGGTGGGGGAAGGTTTGATATTTGGATTAGTATGAATAAGATAAGAGAGATTATTATGGACAATATATCCATATCATTAAAGCGACTCTGTAAACAACATGAGAACTCATCAAAATGCCTAACCTCAACAGCAATAAACATATGTGATCAAATAGTAGAAATAACGTCAGGTTTACATATACACTTGCAAGTTGCAACAGTTATAGCCTAATTGATCAATGTTATGGTGGAAGAAGAACTAAATCCTAATTGTAAAAATCCAAGAACCTACCGCCAATTTTTTGTCGAGATAGGACGGGGGACGTAAAATATAAGAATTGTGGCAGTCAGATATGAGATTTCGGATAAGACAGTCACGGGAGATTTTCGACAGGGAGGTGTGGAGGGCTTGTTTTTCGTCACTGCAAAATCTGGAATGAGTTATGAGATTAGGATTAAAAGGGTCGAGACTCGAGAGAGATAAGTCAGCAAGTAATTAGGTAAGGACAGTCTACAAGTCAGTAAACAAAAAATATATATAATTTATTATTTTTAATTTAAATTTTGATAACTCAAATCCGTACCAATTTTTTTTTTTTTTTTTTTCGGATTCGAGCTTGCCACATGCCGGCACCCACAAATCCGATAATCGCCAGAGGGACCTTACACCCTAAACCTCACAAATCACAGCAACGCCGCTCGCATAGAACATGATGAAACCTCCTTTACCAAACAGGCCACAATTTCCGGTGACGCGGATCTCCATGAATTCACTGAGGATGACCACCACGACGGAGATGCTGAAGAACGTCCTCCAGAGGAGCGCGCTTCTCCACCACGTCGCCACCTCCTCCAAGGTAAAGCCGACCGGAGATCGGAATGCGGCGCAAACGCCGTAGGAGGAGCCACACGTGATGAGATCACGGCGATCCCTGTCGTTGTTGAAGTATCTCAGCCATGGCCATTTGATTTGGTAGTTGTCCGGACCACCTTACCCTAATAAAGAGGCGATGCTGGTGCCGATGGGAACCAAGGGACATTCTTTGCCGAGATCTAAGCCGCTGGCCACAGCTCCGACGCTTCCAATAATCTGTCATTTGCAAAACAAACTTTGAAGGTACGGTGTTCGACAATTTCTCCAAACCAGTGTAGGAGTTCTAAAATTCTAAATGGCTGGAGATTTTACTGGTATTTTTTGATAAACTCTTCTTTTTAGCCGATGTGATTATGAGCATGTTTGTACCTAACAATCAATGTTGAAGCTCCAAACATATCTGGTGTGTCCACTCCAGTCAAATAAGCTTTAATTTCAGGTATTCCCGGACCAGCTGCTCTTGGGGCGAAACATACACTGAGAGCCGCAGCCACAAACGTTAGAACAAAATTTACTCCCGCCATGTATAAGAATCCAGCAAGGTATCTGTAGATATCAAATCCATGATGCAGTTATTTGGATAGAAAAATCCTTCTCAATTTGAAATTCAAGCATATATACCTTTCCTGCTCTATGTACTTAACCACCGCAAGAAGCTTGTATCCTGCTATGTTTTCAACGGCCAGATTGATGAAAGTTGCCACAAGTCCCGTGAGAAGCCCAACTAGAAAAGCTAACAGCCATTTCAAGAACACGTATTGTGCAATACCTCTACTTGGGATCTGCTTCTCCAGTCATGCTTGAACAGATCATTCTCGTTTATCCTATTTTGTACCCGTGGTACCTAAGAATCGAAGAAGGATTTTTTTTAAAGCTCTAAAGCTGCCTCTTACTCGTAGTCCAAGCTCTCGAATTCAGCGTGAATTGATTTGAAGATAGAGCTCTGTTTCGTTTGAGCAGAGGCTGGTGAAGACAGTTAGTTGCTTTCAGGATCATGGTCTGCTTCATTTTCCTCAGATGTGGCTTCAATATTTACTGCTGTTTTTTTTTTTATGAGTAATGTCGTTGTTGAGGGGATTTGAAACCGTGACCTGTGAGTGCAATTGTCGCACCCATGACTACTAGGCCTATCCCTCTTGACCTGTGACCGGTGAGTGCATTTGAACCCGTGACCTGTGAGTACATTTGAACCCGTGACCTGTGAGTGCATTTGCTGCTGCTTGTGATTTGCAGAACTCGTCCATCATGTTCAATGGCTACAGATGACTTGGCATGAGGAGTTGTTTCTATTGGTTTTCTTGTTCTAATAGATTGTGTGCTGTTTCTCTCCTTTTGAAATATAAGATATAGTAATCTGCAACTCTGCATGAAGGCACACGACAAAAAATACCTTCATGTAGATAACTATGGTAATAATCTAGCTGATTTCTTACTCTTTGCCAAACCCTAAATTGTTCATGGATAACCCAGCGGTGGTTGACCTTTCAGATAGTTGAATAGGTATTATATCCAAAATAATCGTATTTTTATATTTTTATACTTTATATTTTGGGCCATTATTGGACAAATAATGTGATTGGTCATTCCTACGTAGGGTTTGTGGGCCTCTGTCCCATACCTCCACCCACCCCACCCCCACACAATTTTTTTTTAATACAAATGAGGCTACCAAGCCCGGAATACAGAACTCCAAAAATACTAGCTCCTCAAGGAGGATCAAAAGGAAAAGCATCCACTGCCTGCCTGCTGCTAGAAGCCAGAGATGGTGAAATACATCCGGCCATTTCCCCTGAATCAGTTTCACCAAAATTTATAGGAAATAGGTCCTGGGTCGGCAGTCCTAAGGTCACCAGAAAGTCAGCTTCTACTGTGACATCAGGGATTAACATAATCCTCTCCTCAGAACCTGGATCATGTCGGAAGATATTGATCTGCCTGGTGATCTGAGACAGTCCAGCTTTAGCCAGTCGGTCCGCCACCTGATTTGCTGATCTGCTAATGTGTTGTAGAGCATAAGGCTTGCAAAAAGATAACATCTTTCGAATGTTGCAAATAAGGCTCCTGTTCGGTAAATCAGTCATCTTATCCTCAATTAAGGAAACAGCAGAGATGTTGTCCGATTGAATCAGTATGGGACTCATCTTAAGAGTTCCGGCCAGAACCACACCATAGTACACTGCCCACAATTCTGCAGAAATTACCGAACATGATCCCAAACGGCAACTAAAACCCAACAACCATGATCCATTCTTGTCTCGGAGAGAGCCACCGCACGCAGCTAAGCCAGATCTTTGGCAAACTGCACCATCAACTGCAAGGCGGACTGAAAACGAGTCCAGAATGCCCTCCCAAGGGGGCTGACGAAATTGCAAGGTGTGCTGACATGGTATGTTCTCTTGTAGAACCCTTTTAACTTCCCCAAAGTATGCAAGTGTCGAGCAAGCCAGCCCTCTAGTTGAAATGCATTTACCCTGAAAGATGAGATTATTCCTGGCAGCCCAGATTTTCCAGCAGGTTGTAGTGAACAGGGCACTCCAATCTTGAGAATCATTGGAACCAGAGATATTGCAGATAACCCATTCCTGAACCGAGCTGACCCGGAAGAAAGGATTTGGGATGGATACCCCAAGAGACAGCCAAACCTCTCGACTTCTAGAGCAGTCCCTAAGAACATGGATAATTGATTCATGAGCAGGGCAAGATAAGCAATCCGGCTGGTCAGTGATGCCTCTTTGATATCTCAAGAGGTTCGTCCAGAGAGCGCCATGTAGTACCCTCCAGATAAATAGCTTAATGTGTTCCTGAGTTGGTAGTGCCCAGACTCGGTCCCAAGGAAAAGAAGAGGCTTGATCTTGTGGGTTGATCACGCAGTCCATGGCAGAAGCGCAAGTAAACAGCCTGTTCGGAGAAAAGGCCCATGAGCGGAAGTCAGGTCCAGCCTACATGCACAGTGACAGTACATGGGCAAAAAAGAAGTCTTCCACTGCTAGAACAGCTTCTCCTGCCAAATCTGCTACTGTTCTTCCTACCAGGCCTTCAGGGAGTTCCTCTTTCACTAATAATTCTAATTTGATTTTCCCTGGTCCTTCACACACTCCTACCCATGTATCTGTTTCTGTCCCCCACCCTGAGGCTTCGGTTTTTACAGGTACCATCCCCAACCTCAAAGCTGTAGGTGCCACCAAAGTTGGTGAGCATCCGGGCTTTCATGTGGGAAGGCATGATATAGTCTTTGGGGTCCATCAACATCCGTCTAACTTCACTCCAAAAGCGTCCTCCGAGTCAATAGATTCTATGGTAACAGGATCAAATAACACCACTGACGGCAGGATGAACGGTGACCCAAATTTTATCCAGCACCTTGAGACTTCGAATGCTTTGCCCTCGGCGGAAGATCCACCCAAGGATTCTGACGAGGACATCATAATCCCAGATTTGGTTTCTCCGGATACGACTCAAAATCAGTGAGATCGTTCCTTCCTTCAATGTCTTTTAATGAATTTTACAACCATTTCCTGGAATATGCAGGGCGTGGGGAATATCACCACTCTTGCATCAATACGCAACTTGATTAGTATATATCATCCATGTATTCTTATACTTTTGGAACCTCGGATTAGTGGCCCTCCGGCTGATAAAACCATTGTGCAAATTGGAAATGGTTTTGACCACTCTTTTAGAGTGGAGGCACAAGGTTTTGCCGGGGGGATATGGATCATATGGAAGGATATTATCAAGCTTACTATTTTAGAATTCAATTGGCAATATGTTCATTTCCATGTGATTTATGATAACTCTGCTTCTCTTATTATGACTGCAGTATATGGTTCTCCTAGGCCGGGAATCAGAAGGACCCTTTGGCACAATCTAGCTGGACTCGCCGACCCCATCTCCTTACCTTGGCTGGCCATGGGTGATTTTAATGCTCTATTGTCTAAGGATGACAAAGTCGGGGGCAGAGTAACCTCGGGATGTTCTCTTTTTAAGAGTTTCATCCGGCAGGCAGATTTATCTCTGCTCAATTTTACCGGAACTAGATTCAAATGGGCAAGGGGTTGCTGCCACGAGAGAATTGACTGGACTCTGGTGAACGAGGGGTTCAACAATATCTTCCCTTTCAGTGAATTGACTCATCTCCCGCGGATCTCGTCCGATCACTCCCCTATTTGCGTCAGGGTAAAATCTACCTCGACTACTATCGTACAAGTTCCGCCTTTTCGATATTATCAA